>ML259400.1:66093-107356 GCA_005239495.1 Nicotiana undulata | reverse complement strand
CATAGATAGTCCGTGAGTATGTGACACCAGTTCTGGGAGTTGTTTATGAGTTTCATTTCGAAATTGCTATGTTGTATTTTAGTTATCCTGTTCGTATTTGTTGGTAATGAGTTTTATTCGGTTCAAATGTTGGCTTGTCTAGCGGGTTCAACGTTAGACGCGGTCATGGCACGAAGGTGGGATTTCGGGTCGTGACATATACAATGTGAACCACTAATTGAGAAAATGTTGAACATAATTCAGAGCTGGACAACAAAGTACTTGTCATATGCTGGTAGAGCAGTCCTAGTAAATAGTGTACTGTTTTCTATTCAGACATTTTGGGCACATATATTTATACTACCTAAGAAAGTTATACAGTTCATAGCGACCATCTGTAGAAGGTTTCTGTGGACAGGAGATACTGAACCAACTAAGAAGGACTTGATAGCTTGGGAAAGACTTTGCTCACCTAAGGTTGCAGAGGGATTGAACTTTATAGATGTGGTACTGTGGAATGAAGATGCTATTTGCAAATTTCTATGGAATATATGCACTAGGAAGGAGAAGCTATGGGCGCATTGGGTACATACTTACTATGTCAAAGGCCATGTAGTGTGGAATATAGAACCAAAGAATGCTTCTGGGCAATTAAGAAGATATTTCAGGCTAAGGAGTATTTTACAAAGGCTAGAATGAATGAAGATGATGTCCAGCAAATGGTGAAATGCTCTATCAGGGGATTATACAGATCATTACAAGGTGTATTTCAAAAAGTAACATGGAGGAAACTAGTGTGCAATAACCAATGACAACCAAAGTGGATATCCATATTGAGACTAGCAATCCAACAGAGGCTAGCTACCAAAGATAGACTGGCGAGATGGGGTGTAGATATAGATCAAACATGTTCTCTGTGTAATAAAGAGAATGAGACAATGCAACATATATTCTTCAAGTGTGAGATTACATGGAATAAATGGAATGGTCTGCTGAGATGGCAAGGTATTCATAGATCACACCACAGCTAGTAGGAAGAGATTACATGGATGGTGAAGATGACTAAAGGCAAGAGTCCGAGAGCAGCTATTGGCAAAATGACACTAGCAGCAACAATGTATCATTGTTGGCAGGAGAGGAACTTTGTGATTTTTCAGAAGAAGAGAAGGACAATCACTTCTTTAATCAATCAGATTATCCAGGAAGTGCACATAAGGGCAACAAGGTTCCCTTATCTAGTTAAGGCGATGTCTACTTTGAACTGGTATCCGGAAATTAGTTATAATAGAACATAGTAGACGTTGATGAAGTTATAGAAGAAGTGATTGCTAGATATCACCTTACTGGGGCTTCATGTCCAGTAGGTGATATGATAGAAAATTTTTGTAATAGTTAGATGAGTTGTAAATATTGTTACTTGGTAATAAAATGCTTAATTACCAACAAAAAAAAAATTAATTCAGGAGTACATAATTAACTACAATAGTATACTACTAATTTTTTTGAAGGAATGAACCAATCCTCTTGTCACGGCCCAAATCCTAACTTGTCGTGATGGTGCCAAATGTGGTACTAGGCAATCCGACATTTTCAAGATATTCCCAATATTTAACAGAAATGAACCGAAGTAGTTTTTAAATAATAACATTTCTCATAAATGGGGTATAAACCCAAAACATAACACAGAATAACAACTCCCAAATCGGGGTGTTACATAGTACATGAGCATCTAAATATCACAAGTCTGGAATACACTGTCTAAAATAATCCGAAGCTAAATACAATAAAAGGAAAGACAGAGAAGGAGAAACAAGGACTGCGAACGCCGGACAACTACCTCGAAGTCTCTAATGATCAGTTGGGCAAAGGATCAACAACCACCGTGTCCAGAAGCAATGGGATCTGTACATGAAGTTCAAGGTGTAGCATTAGTACAACAAACTCAGTAAGAAAAAATACTAAATAAGAACTGAAAGTAGTGACGAGCTCTGCAATTATAGTTCATTTTCAGTAATTTAAACATAGGAAAAATAGAAATGCTTTCAATTTCAACAATTTAGGCCAAATCAGTTATCTCATATCAAATTTGAGCAAAACGGGATATAAATTTTTTCATAAAACTTTCAGATCGTGATATATGGAAACTAAGTGCAACAATAATGAAACCCGATCCTCATATATACATATCGCTCACAGATCGGCACTCGAGCCCTAACTCAGTCACCAACCTCTCCAGTTTCTCGGGCTCTCAGAAGTCATGAAAAGCAACCCAAACAACAATAATATGACATATCAACAATGAATTATGGAGATTGAGATATGATATGCAAGCAGAATATGAGACTGAGTGCAAACAACGAATAACAGGTAATTCAACATGTACGTGGCCCCTGCGGGTCCCAAACATACCAACACATAGCCTGGACATGATTTCTAGCATGATTTGCAGTAAATTTTCTATAACACATGGAGAGTATATGCTAGCAATAAGGTATTCAACTTCACAGTTTCCATGGAATGGACCAAGTCCCAATTCCTACGGTGCACGCCCACGCGCCAGTCACCTAGCATGTGCGTCACCTCTAAACCAATCACATAACACAAAATCCTGGGTTTCATATCCTAAGAACCAAATTTAGAACTGTTACTTACCTCAATCCGAGCAAAAATCCCTACTCCAATACGCCTTTGCCTCACAAATTGGCCTCCGAACGTCTCGAATCTATCCCCAAGCAAACAATACAATAAAAACGGGCTAAGGAATTAATTCCATAAGAAACATATGAAGTTTTAATAAAAAATCTGAAATAAGCTCAAAGCCGGCCCTCGGGCCCACATCTCGAAATCCAACAAAAATTATAAAACTTGAAAGCCCATTCAACCACGACACTAACCATACCAAATTCATCAAAATCTGACACCGAATTGATGCCCAAATCCCCTAAATCAACTCTCTAAATCCCTATACTCCAATCCCCAAATTACACCTAAAAACACACCTACTAGAATTTAACCATAACTGACTTACCTCAAGAATCCCTTCCAAATCCCTCTAAACAATCTCCCAAATTCCGAGTTCAAAATGTTAAAAATGGTGAAAATCTCGGAACCCTCGCTTATATGTTCTACCCAGGCATTCCGCATATGCGGACAATTATCCGCACCTGCGGACCCGCTTCTACGGAATTCACTTAATCAGCATGCCTCCACTTCTGCGACCCTTGCCCCGTATCTGCGCAACCACATGTATGAAATTCACCATCGCACCTGCGAGCATTCCGCTCCTGCGCCCCTAACACAACATCTACGTCCACATTGGTGCGAAAAATGATCTCGCACCTGCGACCTTAGCTCACCTCCTCCTTGACGCTTCTGCGGATCTCTTCCCGCTTATGCATGCTCGCACCTGCGGTGCCCACTCCGCATGTGCGTTTACACTAGCAGTTGCAAATCTTCAGCAACTCTTTAACTTAAAACCTTGTTCCGAAAATCATCCGAAATCAACCCGAGGCCTCTAGGACCCCAACCAAGTATACCAACAAGTCTTAAAACTTCATACAAACTTAGTAAAGCCCTCAAATCACGTCAAAACCTTTCAAATCACGTCCAATTGACCCCACATTTTGCACACAAGTCACAAATGACACCACAAACCTACTCCAACTTCCTCAATCCCAATCCAACCCCGATATCAAAAAGTCCACTCCTGGTCAAACTTTCCAAAAATCTATATTTCGCCATTTCAAGCCTAATTCAACTACGAACCTCCTAATCACAATCCGACCACGCTTCTAAGCCCAAAATCACCCAACAGAGCTAACGAAACCATCAAAACTTCATTCTAGAGTCTTTTACACATAAGTCAACATCCGGTCAACGTTTCCAACTACAGTTGTCAATTATGACACTTAGTGTCTCAATTCATCCCAAAATCCTTCCGGACCTGAACCAACTAACCTGGTAAGTCATAAAATAGCATTAATGCACAAAATGAGCAGTAAATATGGAAACGGGGCTACACGTCATGAAAAAATTGGCCGGTTTGTTACCTCCTCGCCCGCTTAAACAAATGTTCGTCCTTGAACGGGTCTAGAAACATACATGGAGTCTCAAATAGGGTGGATATATCCCGATCAGTCTCCCAAGTAGCCTCCTCAACTGGGTGACCTCTCCACTGCACCTTCACTAAAGCTATATCCTTTGATCTCAACTTTTGAACCTCTCGCTCCAAAATGTCCACCGGCTCCACATCGTAAGTCAAATCACTATCCCATTGAACAGTGCTGGAATCCAAAACGTGAGACGGATCGCCAACATACTTCTGGAGCATAGAAACATGAATTACTATATGCACGCTCGACAAAGTAGGTGGAAAGGCAAGCTCGTAAGCCACCCCTCCAATCCTCCAAAGCACCTCAAACGACACAATATACCAAGGGCTCAACTTTTATTTCTTCCTGAACCTCATAACACCCTTCATGGGCGAATCCTTCATCATAACCTTCTCCCCAAATGTTTACCTTAAAAATGGTAACTACAATTATATTTGATTATGTGGTTCTAAAAATTTGCGATTTATTTTAATGCTAGTTTTTAGGCAGTTAATGCTAAGTGCGATTGAAGTAGATAGAGTAAAAGTAGTATGAAATCGAGAGCAAGCAAACCGAGAGGCCTCGAATAAGGTGTTTGATGCGGGCCTCGGGGGGTGGGGGTCATTGAGATCGAGGCCCGGGGCTACCGTTGGGCGATTGATGAAGCGATAACAACTTTATAGGCTTCGAAGTATGCTATTTATGATCAATAATGAGCTATAAATGAAGAACAATTAATGAAATACAGTAAATGCAAGTAAATGAGCTAACAAAGAGACAATAGGGACTGTTTTAGTAAAGAAGCAGAGAATGTTCTTGTTCGTTGTATTGAATATCTTATTCTTCAAAAGAAATAAAGGTCCCCTTTATATAGGAGGGGGAATCTCAACATAGTACATTTAGCATTTATTACAAAGATTTGCTAATGATACAACCATTTAATGCTTGAGTACAAATTCGTACTTTGTTGTAGACTTAGTCGTTTCGGTCCTTATGCCACTTTCTCGCACTAGTACCGGGCCTATGTTCCCTCGAAATCGTACGTAAAGGTGTATTGGTAAAAATAGGCTTCACACATGTACTAATTTTGATGACAAAGCAATCCATGTGGAGTAATGAAAACATGACAACTAGATGAGACTTTATGAATAATTACGAGACAAAGAGGAACGAAATGACATACCCACGAGGTAATCAGATACGAGAATCTTAATCTAATTGAGGAGATGAAGAGACACGGTCAGAATGAATCAAGGCAGAATAAAGGGCAGATTCGAAGATCTTCAATCAATGAGACAAACATTACATAATCTTCACGCAACAATTACGATTAACTATTGTAACGTTACATTAATGCCATTATTAGTCATTAATGCTCAATCACTGAAAAGAGTAGACGTTATATTAAGAAATTCCCTATAAAAGGGAGTAAAATATAGATGTAAGGACATGTTCGAACCACTATGGAAATATACTTACTTTTACACATCTTTACTGCTTTTTATTCGCAAGTCTTATTACAATTATTAGCATATTCTCTTGGTTATCAAAAACCCGAGTACTTCTTAAAATAACTTTGGCAGAGAATCTAATTCTTTGGTTAAACAAATTGGTTCCGTTACAGGGACTCTGATAATCTTTGTTTTATCTCAAACAACATTTTGTGAATCATGTCAAATGCCAATGATAACAACCAATAAATAATTGGAACTCCAGTTCCATCACCTCCAGGATCCCCATGAAGTTCAAGGGATCAATCCCCAGGGAGGTCTACAACTCAAAACAATGATCACAATGGAAATGAACAAACAGGAGAACAAGATCCTGTAAAGAAAATGGTTGGTGAATATGTGACTCAAGCCTTACAAACTTTCATGAGGGGGTTACCAGCTGTATCACCTACACCTCCTCCTAACAACACCGCAACTGTAGAAAATCCACAATCCAGATTAGCAAACTCGGGAAGTAGAGGCACTTTGAATGAGTCCCTCAAAGAAAGACCAGGTATGTCCAATAATCCAGAATTACAATCTTTATCACTAACCTTGTAGAAACAGGTGAAGGAACAAAATGATCGAATCGAGCAAATTCCTGGAGTACCACCTGTCATCAAAGGCATTAACGTTGATAGATATTCCCAACAACCTTGGAATCCAAGTGTAGCACCCTTACAAATTCCCAAGAAATTAAAAATGCCCGATATTCCCAAGTACGACGGGACAACCGATCCATGTGATCATGTAACTGCTTTTACTACATGAGTAAAATGCAACGATCTGATTAAAGAAGAAATTGAATCAGTACTGGTCAAGAAGTTCGGAGAGACACTCACCAAAGGAGCGTTAACATGGTATTCTCTTCTACCTAAATATTTTATTGACTCTTTTGCTGAGCTTGCAGATTCTTTTATAAAAGCACATTCCGGTGATCAAAAAGTCAAAAAAAGAATGGAAGACATGTTCAAAATAAAACAAGGAGACGCGGAGTTGCTCCGTGAGTTTGTAGACAGGTTTCGAGGAGAAAGAATGCTGCTACCAAGAGTACGTGACAATTGGGAGGTGATGGCATTTGCAAGCAATTTAAATGATAGAAGCTCAGAAGCCGCGAGAAGACTTAAAGAAAGATTGAGAGAATTCCCAGCCATGACATGGAACGATGTCTATAACAGGTACAACACCAAGCTATGAATAGAAGAAGATACCATTGCTTAATCAAAAGCGGAAGACGGAACCAGTTCTAGATGCTCCGAACCAGAAAGTAGAACATGTAAGAACATATACGATCCATATATGGGACCTTCGGGATGAGAAACTCGTTCAAAGTTTGAAAACATACAGTCAGAATCCAAACCGTAAAATAGAGATACGAGCTCATCCTCATCAAGATCCAAAAAGGATCGAGATGAATGAAATAGAGGTAACGCAAGAATTAGAGACTACAACTTCAATGTAAGTACTTATAAGTTAATTACAGTATTAAGAAACACGGGTGATAAAGTTAGATGGCTCAAAGAAATGAGATTGAATCCAAACATAAGGAATCCGGATTTCTGGTGCGAGTTCCATAACAATCATGGACACAGAACGTCGGATTGCAGGTTATTGCAAGGTGATGTAGAAAAATTATTAAAACAAGGCTATCTAACAGAATTGTTTAGTAAAAAAGGTAAACATGCATATATGAAGAACATGAAAGAGCCCTCAAAGCCCCCATCTCCAAAGAGAACAGTAAATGTGATACATGGAGGAGAAGAAGTGAACGGCGTGGTTTGCAAAAGAACAACCAAGTCCACAATTACACACGAGAAGTGGATTCGTGAAGCCATGGAAGCATGCAATATATCGTTTGGCGACGCAGATGCCAACAAATTATTTCTTCCACACAATGACGCACTGGTAATATCTTTACTTATACATGACACTAACATGAAAAAGTGTTGATTGATCCAGGTAGCTCAGTCAATATCATTTTGTTGAGAGTTGTGGAAGAGATGCTAATGGAAGATCATGTAATCCCAAAAGCACACACCTTATCTACTTTCGACAACTCCACAATTATAACACAAAGAGAAATTGAGCTTAGTACCTATGCAGAAGGAGTAATCAAAAATACAAAATTCCAAGTCATTGATATTGATATGGCTTACAATGTAATCATGGGGAGACCATGGATCCATGATATGGAAGCAATATCATCTACTTTACATTAGGTAATTAAATTCCCTTCCAAATGGGGAATTCAATAGATTCGAGGCGATCAGTAGACCTCAAGGAACATAAATTCGGTAGTACACTCCAACAAAAAAAAGGTAGTGGAAGAATCAAAAGACAAAGAAGTCACTCAAACAAGTACGAAAGAAAATAGTGTCGAGAAGGTGAACCAAATCACCACAGAGACATGAAGTAGAGAAATCCTAGAGCTCTAGAGAGAGGCTCTGGTGAATTTTAGGGCGAATAGAGAGAGAAACTTCCTTAATGGCCTCGCCAGCCGGCGGCCAGCCTTCTTCTCCAGCTGGTCTGCCTTCCCCCACCCTTGCCCAACCTCCTACTATAACAAACACCAATAAAAATACCCTAGACTACTCCAAAATATTAAAACCTAACGTATTAAATGCTCCCATGCACGTAAATAGCACTGCCCAAAAAATAGTCGACCCAATTCCTATGCGCAAGGTTTCATTGTTTAATGGACAACCACTTCTCAAGTTCAAGGAGTCAGAAGTTGATCGTATGAATGTTATTGAAGGACTCCAATATGTTGTGGTTGGGAAGTTTGCTTATGGATGGCCTGACCATGCTGAAATTCGTAGAATTGTTCCTCTTCAATGTGGGATCAAAGGTGAATGTTCCATTGGTTTTTTGAGGGACATGCATGTGCTCATTAGGTTTACTCTATGGAAGGATTTTATAGAATTCACGTCGAAGAGTGCATACTATGTGAAGGATAAGACAAGAGAACAATGTCAATTGAGGCCTCTCATCTCTTATTCTAAATTCAAAGCTGGAGAAGAAACTCCAATGGCAATGGCTTGGATATCCTTTCCAGGTTTGCTACCCACCTTTTATGTGAATGAAGTGTTATTTCTATTGCTTATGCAGTTGTGAGACCACTACACCTTGATATGGCTACCATAAATAAAACCAGACCCAACTGTGCAAGAGTCAAAGTTTTGGTTGATTTACTTGCTGAGCATCCTAAGAAAGTAAGGATGGATATAGAGCATGATACAACTGGGGAGATAAGGACAGAATTGGTCAACATAAAATATGATATGCTGCCTAAGTACTGCAAGAATTGTAAGTTACAAGGACATGATGATTTTAAGTGTTGGCATCTCTGTCCTGAAGTGAGATCACAACATAATGAAGAACTTGCTGCGATAGATCATGAAACTACAAAGAATATCCATAAAGAACCATTGATGATTCTATATAGTGGAAGGGTAGTAGGGAATGTTGGAGAGCACTGGAAGGAGGTGAGAGACAATAGGGTAAAGAATACTGCCAATCAAGCTAATGATCAAGGTGTAACTGGGAAAGAAATTATTCTAGTTGATAGTACTGGAGGTCAACAACAAAGGGACACTGGGGTCCCACAGAGGGGGACTGGTAAGGAACTTGTTACAACTACTGGAACTAGAAATAATCAGGTCACTACAGCTAATAAGTTTGCAGCCTTAGCGGAGAACAATGGTGAGAATGAAGAGAACAATCAGCTGGCCGTGGTGGATGAAAACAATAAAGAAAAAGGCCCTAGTCCTATGCATAATAATACTGGGAGTCTAAATCCTAAGGCAGCTGGATTTACTCCTACGACAACTGGGAAAGGAAGTTCAAGAAAAGGAGGTAATGCAAATCCTGATGGGAATGGAAAAGAGGTGATTGAAGCATGTACAGAAACTACTGCAACATGGGTAAGTAGAACTTTCAATGAAAATATGGTGGCAATCCACCAATCATGTAAAGAAGTCCCTACACAAGACCAAGGAGAAAGAGAGCCAAAAGAGAAATAGAGATTACAACTAACTAGTGGGAGTTTATGGGCAGATCAAGGTGAAAAATTTCGAGGGTCATTCGGCCCGAACCAACAATAAAACTAAATTGTGCACTGCCGAGGGTCGAACGGCCCGAACCGTAAGTGCATCTTTGCCATAAAATAATCATACCTATGCACTTCCGAGCGTCGAACGACCCGAACCATAAGTGCATCTTTCAATCCGCCGTGGCGTACGAACCGCTCCCATGAGAGTGGATAACACTCCGCTCGCGGAATGTAAATTGCGAAGCGGTCACATGCGCATACAACATTTTCTTAAATTAGTTTCAATGAACAATTCCTTTAAATTACCAAGTTCTGTGATCTCAGGGAGACCAAAGTTTCATATAACATAAATTCATAAAGCATATAATTCATTTCTAGAAAGAACGCAAGGCATGATGTGTGTCCTAGACTACCCGAACATGGCATAACAGTAGCTACGCACGGACTCCCGTCACCTCGTGCGTACGTAGCCCCCGCAAACAATTGCATATATTCATTTAGTTCACCTAGGAGGACAATTCCCCCTCACAAAGTTAGAAAGGAGACTTACCTCGCTCTGAAATCCCACAACCGGCTTCCAAGCCCTTCTGACGGCTCCAATTGATGCACAACGCCCCAAATCTATCCAAATAACGGTAAACCAATAAAACTATACTTTAATACTCATAAAAAATTCAAATTATATCATTTCCCAACTCCGCTCAATGAGTAGACCAAAATGCCCTCAGGCCCACGTGCCCGAATTTCGAAATTTCTCGAAGATAAACTCTACCCATAGCTTTAATAGTTCAAATATACAATTTAGTTAAATATTCATGCTCAATTCGTGGTTAAAATCCAATTTACCAAATTTCTAGGTTTTCTTCAAAAATCCCAATTTCCCCACAATTTTCATGTATAATTCCATGAATAAACCTTGAACTTAACTTGGAAATGAGATGGAATCACTTACCTCTTGATGCTTGATAAAAATCACCCTTAGAAATCCTCCAAAATCGCCTTAACCAAGTGAAAGAATTCATGAAATGGCTAAAATCCCGTTAATATAACACACTGCCCAGAAAAACCCCCTATACGATCGCATGAAATGCTTTGCGATCGCATAGGCCAACTATGCTGCCCAGATTCCTTCTTCGCGATCGCACAACCTTGACCGCGATCGCATAGGCCGTTTTCCTGCTCCCTCCAAATTCTTCTCCGCGATCGCACAACCTTGCCCGCGATCGCACAGCCAGTCCCAGGCCTTCTTCGCGATCGCACACTGACTTCCGCAATCGCATAGGCCAAAAACCTCGCCCCTCAATTTCTTCTTCGCGATCGCATCCCAGGGACCGCGATCACAATGCACAACAGGGACACCAGAAGACAGCATCATCAAATCACTCAAAAATGACCTGGAACCACCTCGAAACACACCCGAGGCCCCCGAGACCCTGTCCAAATCAAGAAGGGAAGTAATCCTAACAACCCTGTAGCCTCTCGAAGATAAGTACAAACGTCTCCATACCGATCCGCAAGACTCTACTAGACTTGCTCATGACTCGTGAGACGTAAGGGAACCTAGCGCTCTGATACCATGTTGTCACGACCCACAATCCATAATGTCGTGATGGCGCCGGACACCACTGTCAGGCAAGCCAACCATTAATTAATTTAAAATAAGTTCCTGTCTCAATATTTTCAAAATAGTTACCTTTCACTTTAATAAATTATATCCCCAAATGCATCCCAGAACCCGGTGCCACAAGTAAATGAGCAATTTCTAAGACTTTTTACACAATACTACAAAACTTGTCAGAAATACAAGTTGGACAAGGACTTTAGAATAAAATAAATACAATACATAGAGGAAGCCTCTGTCGGCTGCGGATCGCCTCCGGATGATGTAGCTCGCCTAGGTCTCCAAACCAGCCTCATCGCTATGAATTTACCTGTGCAACAAAATGCACAACAAGTGTAGCATGAGTACGAAAACAACGTGTACTCAGTAAGTATCCCGCCTAACCTCAGAGAGGTAGTGACGAGAGGTCGACTTGACGCTCACTAGGGTCCAACAATGTAGGTTAACAACATATGACAGCAGCAGAAGGCACACGAGGGAAGAAAATCAGTAAACTTTAAACGTAACTGCAATTCAATAAACACTGGAAGTAAATAAATAATTTCTACTTCATTTCCCCCCAAATATCTGTCAAGTCATTATCCATGAAAACATTTAACAATTTACATCCTTAAGACAATTTAACAATTCAAGTCACAAGTGGTATATCATATGTATATATATGCGTAGGAAATGTCGAGGGTCGTTCGACCCGAACCAACTATAAAAGTAAATTGTGCATTGCCGAGGGTCGAACGACACGAACCATAAGTGCATCTTTGCCATAAAATAATCATACCTATGCACTGCCGAAGGTCGAACGACCCAAACCATAAGTGCATCTTTCAATCCACCGTGGCGTACGAACCGCTCCCATGAGAGTGGGGAAATAACACTCCGCTCGCGGAATGTAAATTGCGAAGCGGTCACATGCGCATACAACATTTTCTTAAATTAGTTTCAATGAACAATTCCTTCAAATTACCAAGTTCTGTGATCTCAGGGAAACCAAAGTTTCATATAACATAAATTCATAAAGCATATAATTCATTTCTAGAAAGAACGCAAGGCATGATGTGTGTCCTAGACTACCCGAACATGGCATAACAGTAGCTACACACGGACTCCCGTCACCTCGTGCGTACGTAGTCCCCGCAAACAATAGCATATACTTATTTAGTTCACCTAGGGGGACAATTCCCCCTCACAAAGTTAGAAAGGAGACTTAGCTCGCTCCGAAATCCCATAACCGGCTTCCAAGCCCTTCCGACAACTCCAATTGACACAACGCCCCAAAACTATCAAAATAATGGTAAACCAATAAAAATATACTCTAATACTCGTAACAAATTCAAATTATAACATTTCCCAACTTTGCTCAATGAATTAACCAAAATGCACTCGAGCCCACGTGCCCGGATTCCGAAATTTCTAGAAGATAAACTCTACCCATAGCCTTACTAGTTCAAATATACAATTTAGTCAAATATTCATGCTCAATTCGTGGTTAAAATCCAATTTACCAAATTTCTAGGTTTTCTTCAAAAATCCCAATTTTCCCACAATTTTCATGTCTAATTTCATGAATAAACCTTGAACTTAACTTGGAAATGAGAAGGAATCACTTACCTCTTGATGCTTGATAAAAATCACCCTTAGAAATCCTCCAAAATCGCCTTAACCAAGTGAAAGAATTCATGAAATGGCTAAAATCTCGTTAATATAACACACTGCCCAGAAAAACCCCCTATGCGATCGCATGAAATGCTTTGCGATCGCATAGGCCAACTATGCTGCCCAAATTCCTTCTCCGCGATCACACATGCCATTTTCCAGCTCCCTCCAAATTCTTCTGCGATCGCACAACCTTGCCCGCGATCGCACAGCCAGCCACATGCCTTCTTCGCGATCACACACTGACTTCCACGATCACATATGCCAAAAACCTCGCCCCTCAATTTCTTCTTCGCGATCGCATCCCAGGGACCGCTTTCGCAATGCCCAACAGGGACACCAGAAGGCAGCATCAGTAAATCACTCAAAAATGACCCGAAACCACCCTGAAACACACATGAGGCCCTCGAGACCTTGTCCAAATCACACGACTCAGTCCCATAACATCCGACTGATTTGCTTGAGGCTTTAAATCACCTTAAACAACGCCGAAATCACGAATCGCACTAAAATTCAAACTTTATGAACTTGAAATTTCAAACTTCCACCTTCGATGCCGAAACCCGTCAAATCACGTCTGATTGACCTCAAATTTTGCACACAAGTCATATTCGACATTACGGACCTGCTCCAACTTCCGAAATCACATTTCGACCCCGACATCAAAATTTCCACTTCCGGTCGGATTTCTAAAAAAACCTTCAAGTTTTTATCTTTAGCCAAATGGCTTCAAAATAACCTACGGACATCCGAATTCACTTCTGATCGTGCTCCCAACTCCAGAATCACCATACGAAGCTATTCCCAGGCTCGGAATCCCATACGTACATCAATAACACTAAAATGCCTTCCAACCCAAATTTATGAAATTCTTCTAAAATGCTAACTTCCACATTATACGCTGAAACGCTCCCGGGTTATCCAAACCCCAATCCGGACATACGCCCAAGTCCAAAATCATCATATGAACTTGCTGGAACCCTCAGATCCTTATTCCGAGGTCATTTACTCAGAATTCCAGTCTTAGTTGATTCTTCCAACTTAAGGCTTCCAAAATGAGAATTTTCATTCTGATTCAACTCCGAACTTCCCGAATTTCAACTCCGACCGTACGCACAAGTCATAATACCCGAAATGAAGTTGTTCATGAATTTCAACCACTGAACGATGCGCTAGAGCTCAAAATGACCGGTCGGGTCGTTATAGTTATTTACCACTAACCACTCTGAAAGCCTTGTCACCATTCCGCCACTGTTCACAAATCAAGATTCATATTGCTGCTGATATCTCCCCATAGCCTTTTCACACTCCATCCCTCCCACCCCCCCCCACCCCAAAAAAAACAATCACCTCAAAGGAGTCAATGAGCCACTTGGTTAAGACAATGTGATTAAAGTTGGTGAAGGTCCCAGAAATTGTGATGTGGGACTCAGTGGCTAAGATGTCGAACTTGGTGACTGGAAAGACACTCCTTTCTTGGCTAGCCAAAAAGGAGTTCTGGTGGTTTATTTTGTTGTCATTTCTGTTATCCGGGTTATTTCAGGGTTGTAATCTGGATATGGTCTTGTGGCTCAAACCCTTCTTCTTCTTATTTCGCCTAGTTTGTTTTATTTTAGTTACTCGTCTAGTGTTATCTAGGATTGTTCCAGGGTTATAACCCATGTCTATTTTGCTTGTTTTGTTCAAACCCTTTTCACCATCTGTCTAATGCAATCTTTTGTTTTTCGGTACTTCTAGTCAGTTTTTTCTTTTAGGTTACTTTTCCCTCTATAGTTCTTTTCATGCTGACTCTAGTGACATGACATGCACGCATAATTCTTAGCCTGATCTTGAAAGTTAGTTTAATCATGAAGCAATGATAGTTTTGAATATGATAAAAGGATGCATTTGAGGAAACAAGTAAATATTCACACATTTTGAGATAACCTGAAGCTTGAGTTGAGTGAAACTGAGGCAGTTAGTTTGGGAAATCAAAAGGTTGATGAGAAGATACTACCAGGGAATGTCTCTCAAGTAGTTTGTGGTAGATCAGTCAGTGCTGAAATGCATTCTTCCACATCGAGATGAGGTTGAGTCAAGTCTGCTTCAAACTGGCAAGGGTTATTCATCGGAACAAAGGTATTGCTCATTGACACTTTTTGTGTGTGTTGATGCCATCAATAGATACAATGTATGATTTCTTTGCTTATCTTCAATTGCACGCTTGTACTTGGCATTGTTAAAGAATAGTATGACAAAGGCATTTTATTCCGCTATTCAAACATTTTTAATCTTTTGCTACCCCTTTTGAGCCTAATTTGTTTTGTTTCATACCCCTCTTTTGGGATCAGAAGTAGAGTTAATAACTGGAAAAGAAAAGAAAAAGAGAAAAAGAAGAAAAAGAAAGGAAAAGAAAAAAGATAAAAGAAAAAAAAAGAAAAAGAAAAAAAGAGAAAAGAAATAAAAACAACAAAATAAACCAACTTCAGGTTGGAACTACGTTCAACCTGATTCCTTTTAAGGATACGTAGGCAGCCTCACTCTGAGGTTCGGTCCCATCAAAACAAAAATCCAAAAAAATAAAAAAAAAACAAAGAAAAATTCCCCAGACTCCAAGAAACCGGGGCAGGAGTTTTAATTTTGGCCAAAAGATCTGATTCCAAAAGTTGTAATTTTGAACCCTTTCATCTTAAATTATTGTGAGCCTTCATGTCATCCTTTATTTCTAACGCTGTCCAAAAGCCTACATTACGGTCCAAAGAAAGACCTTCCGACCAATCTTTGAGGATGCCAAATCAAGTGTATGGTGAAAGTATGATTTTCCGGCATCATCGGTAATACCTTATTCTCAGCACAAAGAGAGAAAATGATAAAATGAGAGAGTCTTATCGGTGAAAACCCTCATGGGCACTGTAAGGCGACAGTGAGCTGCAAACAAAAAGAGCAAAATGAGAGAGGTTTGATGGTGCAAACCCTTTGGGGCACTACAGTCGACTAAGGGTTATGGTCAAATAGGACAATTGGAGCACTGAAGCCCAATTTTATGACATGGAGGCATAAGAAGAGTTGAAGATCAAATTCGCTTGACAAATTAGGCCGCTTAATCCAAAATGCATATCATGGTCAGTGGAGATGGCCTTCAAATAATATTAGTTCCTACTTTGCTCTTTTTCCTAGGTAAAAGTTTTTCTTGTTAGATACCATCTCTTCATGTTTTTCTTCATATTTTGTTCCTCTTGTTTTGTTTGAGTCCCTTTTGAGTCTATTTTTGTCGAAACAAGTGAGAAATGACTTCAAAATCTGCTACCAGCTTTTTAATCACACAAAGCCGAGTCTGGCAAGCACATCAAAATGTCACAAGACACAGGAAAATAGTGTGTGCACTGAGTTGTTGAAATAGATGTTCTTTTGGGATTGATGTAAAATGCAAAGATTTGGTGAATGTTAGAACACGAGTGAAATGCATAGGGCATAAGGTATTGGACTTGAACGATTCAAGAATATTTTTAGTGATAAGTGTTGCTCGGAAAAGCGGTCGGCCGATAACAAGCACTATCTTTCAAATGGAAATCCAAGTTGATAGTGATAAGTGCAAGAGAAATCTCCCTCGTAACCAAGTCCACAAACTAACCACCACATTTTAAACTCACATGTTTTCTTTGTTTGAAACAGGAACAAAGCAGTGCAAGCAAGTTGGTTCAAAAACAAAAAAGAAGAAAAGAACGAAAAAGAAAGAAAAGAGAAGAGTAGACAAAGGGAAGTTTCTCAAATCTTTGCCTTTATCTGCCTTGCTAGTGTTCATAAAATGTTGCCATTGCTCTTCACATCTTTTCCTCCTAGGATAAAGAGTCCTAGTCTGATGGATTTTCCTTCCATTCAAAATCTTAGTCTGATGTATCTTTCTCCTAAGATAGAAGACCTAGTCTGATGAACTTTCTCCTAGGATCAAATCTTAGTCTGATGAATCTTTCTCCTAAGATAACAAACCAAAAGACCTAGTCTGATGAATCTTTCTCCTAAGATAGAAGACCTAGTCTGATTAACTTTCTCCTAGGATCCAAATCTTAGTCTGATGAATCTTTCTCCTAAGATAACAAAAAGACCGAGTCTGATGAATTTTCTCCTAGGATCAAAATCTTAGTCTGATGAATCTTTCTCCTAAGATAACAAAAAGACCGAGTCTGATGAATTTTCTCCTAGGATCAAAATCTTAGTCTGATGAATCTTTCTCCTAAGATAACAAAGAAAGACCTAGTCTGATGAATTTCTCCTAGGATCAAAATCTTAGTTTGGTGAATCTTTCTCCTAAGATAACAAAGAAAGACGTAGTCTGATGAATTTTCTACTAGGATCGAAATCTTAGTCTGATGAATCTTTCTCCTAAGATAAAAGACCTAGTCCGATTAACTTTCTCCTAGGATCAAAATCTTAGTCTGATGAATCTTTCTCCTAAGCTAACAAACAAAAATACCTAGTCTGATGAATTTTCTCCTAGGATCAAAATCTTAGTCTGATGAATCTTTCTTCTAAGATAGAAGACCTAGTTTGACGAATTTTCTCCTAGAATCAGAATCTTAGTCTGATGAATCTTCCTCCTAAGATAGAAGACCTAGTCTGATGAACTTTCTCCTAGGATCAAAATCTTAGTCCGATGAATCTTTCTCCTAAGATAACAAAAAAGACATAGTTTGATGAATTTTCTCCTAGGATCGAAATCTTGGTCTGATGGATCTTTCTCCTAAGATAGAAAACCTAGTCTGATGAACTTTATCTTAAGATCAAAATCTTAGTCTGATGAATCTTTCTCCTAAAATAACAAACAAAAAGACCTAGTCTGATGAATTTTCTCCTAGGATCGAAATCTTAGTCTGATGAATCCTTCTCCTAAGATAACAAACAAAAAGACCTAGTCTGATGAATTTTCTCCTAGGATTGAAATCTTAGTCTGATGAATCTTTCTCCTAAGATAGAAGACCTAGTCTGAAGAACTTTCTCCTAGGATCAAAATCTTAGTCTGATGAATTTTTCTCCTAAGATAACCAAAACAAAAAAGACCTAGTCTGATGAACTTTCTCCTAGGATCAAAATCTTATTCCGATAAATCTTACTCCTAGGATAGAAAACCTAGTCTGATGAACTTTCTCCTAGGATCAAATCTTAGTCTGATGAATCTTTCTCCAAAGATAACAAACAAAAAGACATAGTCTGATGAATTTTCTCCTAGGATCGAAATCTTGGTCTTATGAATCTTTCTCCTAAGATAGAACACCTAGTCTGATGAACTTTCTCCTAGGATCCAAATCTTAGTCTGATGAATCTTTCTCCTAAGATAACAAAAAGACCTAGTCTGATGAATTTTCTCCTAAGATCGAAATCTTAGTTTGATAAATCTTTCTCCTAAGACAGAATACCTAGTCAGATGAACTTTCTCCTAGGATCAAAATCTTAGTCTGATGAATCTTTCTCCTAAGATAACAAAGAAAGACCTAGTCTGATGAATCTTTCTCCTAAGATAACAAAGAAAGACCTAGTCTGATGAACTTTCTCCTAGGGTCAAAATCATAGTCTGGTGAATCTTTCTCCTAAGGTAACAAAGAAAGACGTAGTCTGATGAATTTTCTCCTATGATCGAAATCTTAGTCTGATGAATCTTTCTCCTAAGATAGAAGACCTAGTCCGATGAACTTTCTTCTAGGATCAAAATCTTAGTCTGATGAATCTTTCTTCTAAGATAACAAACAAAAAGACCTAGTCTGATGAATTTTCCCCTAGGATCAAAATCTTAGTCTGATAAATCTTTCTCGTAAGATAGAAGACCTAGTTTGACGAATTTTCTCCTAGGATCAGAATCTTAGTCTGATGAATCTTTCTCCTAAGATAGAAGACCTAGTCTGATGAACTTTCTCCTAGGATCAAAATCTTAGTCTGATGAATCTTTCTCCTAAGATAGAAGACCTAGTCTGATGAACTTTCTCCTAGGATCAAAATCGTAGTCTGATGAATTTTTTCTCCTAAGATAACAAAAAAGACATAGTCTGATGAATTTTCACCTAGGATCGAAATCTTGGTCAGATGAATCTTTCTCCTAAGATAGAAGACCTAGTCTGATGAACTTTCTCCTAGGATCAAAATCTTAGTCTGATGAATCTTTCTCCTAAAATAACAAACAAAAAGACCTAGTCTGATGAAATTTTTTCTAGGATCGAAATCTTAGTCTGATGAATCCTTCTCCTAAGATAACAAACAAAAAGACCTAGTCTGATGAATTTTCTCCTAGGATCGAAATCTTAGTCTGATGAATCTTTCTCCTAAGACAGAAGTCCTAGTCTGAAGAACTTTCTCCTAGGATTAAAATCTTAGTCTGATGAACTTTTCTCCTAAGATAACCAAAACAAAAAAGACCTAGTCTGATGAACTTTCTCCTAGGATCAAAATCTTTTTCTGATAAATCTTCCTCCTAAGATACCAAAAAAAAGAAGAACTAGTCTGATGAATTTTCTCGTAGGATATACGTCTTAGTCTGATGAACGTTTCTCCTAGGATAATAACAAAAAAAAGAAGTCTTGATTTGAAACCAGTCGAGTTTTTAGTTTTACTCTCATCATTGCATCAATAGCATAGGTGATTTACAGTTTTGCTAACAACTCACAAATCTTCCTAGTGCAAACTGGGGCAGAAAATTTTGTTTGTTTTGTTGTTTTGATTGCAGGCACCCACCTGAAGAACGAGGGAATTCATTTCGGAAGTATTTCACGTTCAAGTCAGTAGCAGTCTCCCACCTGGAGAACGAGGGAAGTCAATTCTGAATTCAATTCGAGTTAGAAGTAGTAGAATCTTGTGGCAAGAACGCGAGTCGACAGGCCGAGATGACCAGCAGAGGTAGTGTCGATTCAGAAAAAAAGGAAGAAAAAGAGAAGTATCCAAAATGCAGAAGCGGAGACAACATGTGGATTGCTCAAAACATGATTGAGTCACGAGCTTTGCATGTCCCGTTATGATCCGAAGATTTGAAGAAGAATGAACTAGCACCTGCAGCTAGCAAGCATCAAGGTTCAAATCTAAAGTCTGCATGAAGACCATTCAAGTCTCAAGATCAAGCTTCAGAAGACTTATAGATAGGAATCTTGTAACTCATAGCTTACAGGCTTAGTTAGTCCTTTTTATTATTGATTTTGATGTAATAATAGGGTCGCAGACCGGAACCTCGACGGAACGACACCTCAATCGACTCCCCACCTCGGTATACTCCTTCGCTCTTCTCACTTCTGAACTACACGTGACCTGATTCCTTTATAGCCAAGGATAAGTAGGCAGCTCAGATACCAGGGCTCGATCACATTCTCTTGTCTTTTAGTTTTTGGTCTCTCTAAATATGTCACAACCCAAAATCCCACCTTCGGGCCATGACTGCGTCTAACGTTGAACCCGCTAGACAAGCCAACATTTGAACCACATAAACTAATTAACAACTAAAATGAACAAGATAACTAAGGCATCAATGGTCAACAATATGAAGGTTAACTAAATTCAAAATAATATAGCAACTTCGTAATAAAACTCATATACATATCCCAGAACTGGTGTCACATACTCACAAACTGTCTATGAGATTACTGAATACAATGGTCTGAAAATAAGTACATATAACTGTCTCTGAAACTATAAAATAATACAAAGCTGAAAGAGAAGGGTAGAAGCTGACGCCAAGGCCCACGAACGTCTGTGGGTCTACCTCGAGGTCTCCTGAGTGAACTGGTGGAATGCTCCATCCGTCAGTGCCCACCGGGTCCGGCTGCGAAGTCTGCACAACATAAAGAAGTACAGGTGTAGCATCAGTACAACCGACCCCATGTACTGAGTAAGTTCCGAGCCTAACCTCAGCGAAGTAGTGACGAGGCTAGGACCGACGAAGATATGCATACCTGCGCCATTCTACATAATAACAGGAAAATATCGACGGAAATAAATAGTATAAACAGATATGGGGAGAAACATGCTGGGGATAAGAGGGGCAATAAATATTGGCATAGTGGAACAGGGTAACAACTGAAATGTAACAGTAAAAGCAGGAATTTAACGCCTCAGAACAGATAATGAATAACACAAGGCACAACATGTCCCCTCGTGCATCACCTCACAACTCACTCGGCACGGAATGTCCCCTCATGCATCAAACAGTAACACATTGGCACGGCATGTCCCCTCATGCGATAAACAATAAAAAATCATCACGCCATGTCCCCTCGTGTGATAAATCATAAACAATCAGCACGACATGTCCCCTCGTGCGATAAATAATAAACAATCAGCATGGCATGTCCCCTCGTGCGATAAATAATAAACAATCAGCATAGCATGTCCCCTCGTTCGATAAATAATAAACAATCAACACGGCATGTCCCCTCGTGTGATAAATCATAAACAATCAGCACGACATGTCCCCTCGTGCGATAAATAATAAACAATCAACACGGCATGTCCCCTCGTGTGATAAATAATAAACAAACACCAATATAATACGAGATCTAACAATAAGAAATCTCAAGTGTACAGAAAGACTCAACCAAATTCTATCGTCCCGGCAAGGGATTCAGCTATAACCAAACTCGCTTAGAAATACAATTTCAACAGTAAAAGCCTCAACTGAACAATTAATCAATAATTTCCCACGTCATGAAACAACATCAATGCATCACTCCTAAATCCCCAATTATTCATAGTACAGAGAATATCAAGAACACGGTACAATTCATCACAATTAACTCACGGGCATGCTTGACTGCAACATATAGGCACTCGTCACCTCGCCTATACGTTGGACATGAATTACACATAGCAAACAAGACTCTATACCTATTCCCTCAAGCGAAGGTTAGGCCAAACACTTACCTCGGCTCCAAAGTGCAAGTCAAGCCTCAATCACAACCTTTCCTCTCGAATCCAACTCCGAATCGATAATATCAAGACACAATTGAGTTATTAACATCAATAGTTACTCAATAAACCAATTCCAAAGCCTAATTATACATTTTCTATTATTCTTCCAAAAATACTAAAATTCAACCCCGGGCTCGCACGCTCGAATCCCGAAAATTCTCGAAGGAATCACCCACCCATAGCCTAAGGATCATTAATATGAAGTTTCTACTTGAATTCATAGCATTAAACGGACAATGCGCAATTTTTTTTAAAAACCCTAAATTTACTACCCAATTCTTGATTTTCCATTAATTTAGTAGTAAACCCTATTAATAATTCATGCATGAAACTAGTATTAGGAAGGAATTAACTTACCTTAACAGTAGCTAGGTCGTGGTGTGTTCTTCCCAAGCTCACAAGTCTCTAATGGAGTTTTTGGTATGAAGGGAATGAAGAAATCCCGAGTTTTTGCATTTAAAAACAGTCTGGCCTACAGGGATTCTGCACCTGCGGCTCGAGGACCGCACGCACCTGTTGTCTCGCTCCTGCGAGTCGGGGCTCACACCTGCGGAACTGGGCAAGAGGGGCTGGGGTCGCACCTATGGAGGGATTACCGCACCTGCGGTTTCGCTACTGCGGACCTTTGTCCGCACCTGCGAGAAAGGGGGACCTCACCTGGGGTCGCACCTGCGATGCTTGGGACCGCAGGAGCGGTCCCGCACCTGCGACTGGGCAACCGCACCTACGGTCACACCAGAAACAAGTGCACCAACAGCTATTTTACCTGGGGTTTAGCCCCGTTTGGTGTCCGGGAGGCACCTGGGCCTACCCGAGCCCCCGTCCAAATATACCAACAAGTCCTAAATCATAATACAGACTCGCTCGAGCCTTCGGAACACCCAAAACAACGTTAAATCTCAAAAATCACATCCCAAAACCCCTAAAATCCTAACTTAAGAAACTTCAAGTTCTTGATTCTATAACAATGCACCGGACCGATCTATACATCTCGGAATGACATCAAATTTTGCAGACAAGTCATAAATGACATAACGGGACTATTCCCGGTCCCGGGATCACATTCGGACCTCGATAACATAGAATCACACTCCAAACCAAATCTCAAATTTAAGGAAATCCTTATAACTTCATTAGCCCTCAATTTCCCATTTTTGCTCCGAAACACGTCAAATCAAGTCCGTTCCTTACCAAATTTTACAGATAATTCAAATAACACATATTGAACCTATTCCGGACTCCGGTACCATAATACGGGCCCGACAACACAGGTTTCACATCGAGGTTCATTTTCATAAGCCTTTATTATTTTCAGAAAATAATTTTCTTTAAAAATTCATTTCTCAGGCTTGGGTCCTCGGAATTTGATTCCGGGCATACGCCCAAGTCCCATATTTTCCTACGGACCCTCCGAGACCGTCAAATCACGGGTCCGAGTCCGTTTACTAAAAATGTTGACCAAAGTCAACTTTATTCAATTATTTATCATAAATTCGACTCTTTATCAAGTTTCCGCATAAAGGCTTTCAGACTACGCGCCCGGGTTGCGCACGCACATCAGGGTGAGATTAACGGAGGCTTTCGGGGCCTCGGAACACAGTCGTAATCAAATTTACATAGGATGACCTTTTGGGCATCACAAAATAAGGGTCGGGTCAAAAAACCTGTCTAGTCGTTCTTTGTCTGAAAACTCTTCGCGTTTCCAGTCAAAGAGGGGCAGTTGTAGACATGTAATTTTTGACCCTCTCCGAGATATTATACTTTTTAGCGTCTAAATATTTTTTTTAGGTCTATTATCTCTTTTACTTTATTTTAAGCACAAAAATGAAAATTACAAAAATATTTTCACTTTTAATATTTAGTTTTATTTTAGTAGTGTTTTTTAGTTAATTAAGAGTAAGTTTTATCTTTTTATAAACACGTTTTATTTTTTCAGTGTCTTCTTAGACAAAAATTAGGACCCAACAAGATATAAGACCCAACCCAACTCCCACACAAAAAAACCCGAGGCTTTATCTTCTTAAACCTTAGGACACAAGACTTTTGACCTATACTAAGACACACACAGCCGTCACTCTTCTTGGACACACCCTCACTTACCTCCCAACTCCAAAGCCGTCGGCTCCACCACAACGACCAACGCCCCCCGTCCTTCATCATCTCCAAACAACAACACCCTACAAAGAACCAGACACACACACAAAGGAACCCAAGAGTCACCTGCCCTACCCCCTCCCACTATCGCCGCCGGATTTCATCACCGGCTGGCCGGCGAATGCAACTCTAACCACCCACCACTCCTCCAGCAGCTGCACCCTCTCAACCACCCTGTTCACCACCAAATCCACCACTCCTTCCTCTAAAATATGCTGCCCCGGTCATCCTAAGCTCCAGCCGTCACTCCTCACCAAATGAGGCGCTGCCGCCGCCAACCCTAGAGACTCCGTTTCCATTTTGCTATGCTCTACTGCCCCGTTAATCATTTTTCGGCGACCCTGTGCTTTGGTAGAAATTTTCCGGCGATTTGCGGCTTCTCATTCATTTCCCGTTGTTCTCTTGGAAAACACTGTCATTGTTCCTTTAAGACCATCATTATTCATTGATTAGTGTTTTAATTTCCAATGAGTTCCGAGTTTGTCGAAGGTCGTAGTCTAAAGTTTTCGGGCAAATTCGCAATTCCGTCGTGGTTCGAGTGTCATTCGACGAGGTTCTATCGTTTCAAGGTCTATTTCCTCCTCATTTATGTTATTTTGCTTAATACTGTGTTTATATTGTTTTGTCTTTTGGTTGTTGCTTTTCTTTTGCTGAGTGCCAATATTTCATTGATTATGTCTCGATGGCTTCTTACTTGATGCCCCATTTGTTCTTGTTAATTGGCTAGCCCTGTTGTGATGAATTTAATGGTTAGATAAGTTTGATTGCCTATTTTAATTATTCATTAACAAATATATGTTCAGGACATTTTGATTCACATTTTGGTGATTCTAGAGTTAAATTAATTTATTAATTGAATTGGGGTGACGACTTAGATAGTGAAACCAGTATTTGGCCAAGGTATTGGATTAAAGTTAAAATATGATAGAAGTATTTTATTGTTCTTTAACTAATCGAACCGTTAGGAGCATGTTTAGGCCGGTCACACTTGGGTAGGCAAACCTTTAGGACTATCGTGTTTTAATTTCTCTTTTGAGGTGAGAGGTCGTCCCCGTTAGTGGATTATTACATATGGGGAATGCCCCGAGGAATTTGTATATATTTATCTGGGGTGTGCCCCGGAGTACTTGTGTTTGGAGGCCAAAGTAGAACTCGTGATGTTTTTATTCTTATTTTCATTTCTCTTTTATTAGGTGGGGACGACCTCGAGTCTCATGTGTGTTTATTTTTCTTTTTTGTGTTTACTTTTACCTCAATTTGAATGTTTTAAAAACCAACTTGATCGAGTACGCAACCGTGATTCTCACGGGACTCGGGGAATGCCTAACACCTTCTACCCGAGTCAAATGAACCCGCTTACCTGAATCCCTGGTGCGGACTTAGTTTGGAGTCCAAAGTGTTTTAAAAGGCAAAATTATTTTTACAAAAAACGGTGACCTAACACATCGAAACCAAATGTCAGGTGGCGACTCTAATTTAATCCTTTAAAACACAATCTTTTGTCACTTTCAAAATTGAAAAGCCCTTTCGAACTTTGCAAAATCTTTTTATTGTTTTTAAGAAGGTTTAGTGAAGTTTTTTAAAAAATAAGGGTGTGACAAAATTAAATCCAGAAAAATGCGCCTTTGGCGTTGAATCAGGTAAGTTTTTGGGTTTCCTTTTATCAAATAAGGGGATTGAAGTAAATCCTGCTCAAATTAAAGCTATTGATGAAATACCTGATATACTAACGAGCAAAAAATAAGTTCAGAGACTAACAAGAAGAATTGCAGCCTTAGGAAGATTAATTTCCAGATCTTCGGAGAAGAGTTTTAAATTCTTTTTCAGTTATAAAAAAGCAGAATCAGTTCGAATGGACTGAAGAATGCCAACAGGCTCTCAAAGATCTGAAGGCCTATCTTTCAAACCCCCCGCTACTGTCTAAACAAAAGGAGGGGGAACGACTATACATCTATCTTGTCGTTGCAAAAATTTCCGTAAGTGCAATATTGGTAAGAGAAGATAGAGGTAAACAATCTCCAATTTATCATGTAAGCAAATCCTTATTAGATGCTGAAACTAGATATCCTCATCTAGAGAAATTAGCTTTAGCTCTAATCATGGCAGCTACAAAGTTAAGACCGTACTTTCAATGCCACCCAATTACTGTTGTAACCTCACATCCGCTGAGAAATATTTTGCATAAACAAGAGTTATCAGGAAGATTAGCTAAGTGGGAAATAGAATTAAGTGAACATGACATAATATATCAGCCTAGAACTGCAATAAAGTCTCAAATTTTGGCCGATTTCATCGCTGATTTTAATACTAGCATAATCCCTAAAGTGGGAAAAGAGTTACAAATCTTCAATGGGGCTAATCCAGGAATATAGACCCTATTTATTGACGGCTATTCTAATGTAAAAGGAGCCGGTTTGTTAATTGTTTTAATATCACATGCGGGTGAAAATATAAGATAGGCTATAAAATGTTACCCTATAACTAACAATGAAGCAGAGTACGAAGCTGTCATTGCAGGGCTTAAACTAGCACGAGAACTTTCAATCGAGCATATCGTGATAAAAAATGACTCTCAACTAGTGGTAAACCGGATGCAGGGGAATTATACTGCTAGAGAGGCTCAGATGCAACAATATCTGGAAAAGGCACGAGATCTAGTAAGACAATTCTAGTCATGGAAGGTTATGAAAATACCCAGGGAGGAAAATACAGAAGCAGATGCATTGGCTAACCTCGCAGCAGTTACCGACGTAACAAATAAAGACAATGCTATTGTGATACACTTATTTCATTCAACAATCGAACAGGATAAAAATGAGGTAACATTTAACAATTTAACCTGGGATTGGAGAAACAAAATTGTAAACTTTTTGCAGAATGGTACCGTGCCTGAAGATAAAAAAGAAGCTCAAGCACTTCGCCGGAAAGATGCACGGTACTGCCTAGTTCGTGATAATTTATATTGCAAAATGTTTGGAGGTCCCCTAGCAAGGTGCTTTGGACCCAATCAAACAGAGTACGTGATGAAAGAATTACACAAAGGACACTGCGGAAACCACGCAGGAGCAAGATCCTTAGTCAAAACCCTGATCAGAGTAGGGTACTATTGGCCTAAAATTGAAGAAGACGCTGAGAATTTCATAGCTAAATGCGACAAATGTCAATGATATGCTAAAAATATGCATCGCCTAGTAGAATTACTTCACCCAGTGGTGTCACCGTGGCCATTCATGAAATGGGGCATGGATATAGTAGGACCTCTTCCCCCAGCTAAAGGAAAGGTACGGTTCTTACTCGTATTGACAGATTATTTCATAAAATGGGTGAAGGCAGACGCTTTTAAACAGGTGCGAGAAAAAGAAGTGAAAATCTTTATATGGAGACACATAATATGCCGCTTTGAATACCAAAGGAGATCGTATGTGACAATGGCCCACAATTCATAGGCTCAAAAATCACAGAATTCTTCGAAAGCTGGCAAATCAAATGAATCACTTCATCACCATATCACCCCGTGGATAATGGGCAAGCCGAGTCAACGAATAAGTAATCGTCTACAATTTAAAGGAACGGTTGGAAAAAACCAAGGGAAACTGGCTTGATGACCTACCGGTAGTATTATGGGCTTACAGAACTACTGCAAAAACAACCACGGGAGAAACTCCGTTCACGCTTGTTTATGGTTCAGAAGCTTTAATACCTGTGGAAATCGGCGATCCAAGCACGAGATTCACAGCAGCAACGAAAGAAACAAACAACGACGAGTTGAGAACAAGTATGGATTTGCTCGAGCAAAGGAGAGAACCTGCGTTAATACGTATGGCAGCTCAAAAACAAATTTTAGAGCGATATTACAACAGAAGAGCTCATCTCAGATATTTTAAAGTTGGGGACTTAGTTGTTAAAAACGTTTTCCAATCAACAAAGGAAGCCGGTGCAGGAAAACTAAATCCAAATTGGGAAGGACCTTACAAAGTCCGTGGCATTGCTCGCAAAGGCGCTTATGAGATGGTAACTATGGACAACAGAATTTTACCAACAAGTTGGAATGCTATTCATTTGAAGAAGTATTACTCCTAAGTAAAAGGTATACCCCCGGTCAGGTATTATTACATTCGATTTTATTTTTGTACGGTTAAGATTATACTAACCATTTTAGATGAGAGGCAAAAAGCTAACCCATCACCAGATGATGATATTAGACCTGCATAGACAAGAGGAAGTAACTGAGTTCCCGGTCTAGGGTTATAATTTTCTCATGGACATTTTTAAGGGTTAAGCAGTCATCATCTAAACTATATACCTTCGAGTCCAATATGTTTTTCCTTTTCAGGAGAAGGACAACAAGGAAGGAATACTCAAGTGCTCGAGATTTCATTCTTCAAAGCTCAAACACTTGGGGGACTATACAGTATGGAAGGCAAAGAAGAAGCAAAGAAGACTATCAAAAAAGTCAAAGCTCAAGCCTGAAGATCCATTTTCCCAACAAGACAAGCATTATGAGCAAAGTCTAAGAGGCAAAGACAAAAACACAAAGCCTGATTCAGAAACCTTAAAAAAAAACATATTCGTAAACGTAAACGCAAGTTTAGGTTAAAGGCAGAATGTTAGTTACGGGATGCATATCCTTGTACTTATTCAAAAGTTGTTGTAAATAAAAACAGTTACGGATAAAAAAAAAGCATTACCCTTTTATTTATTCAAAAACTGTTGTAAATTAAAAAAATTATGGGTAAAATTCATACCCTTGTATTTATTCAAAAATTATTGCAAAAGAAAAGAATTACGGGTACAAATTCATACCCTCGTATTTATACCAAATCTGTTGTAAGAAAAACAGTTACAAAAGAGTTATAGACGATACTCAAACACATGTAAAATGTTACGAGAGTTCAAAATAATACAAAGACTTTCTTCAAAACATTATTCAGAAAAAACATGTGAAATTCCTATCTCTTTTTTTACATTTACACCATTATGAAGTTGAGACGTCTTCTTCATTAAGTGTCGATAAAAAAAGGGCCCTCTTTTATAAATTGTGCCTGTTACGAAAAGGTGCAATAAATCAAAGCATTTTTCAATGCAAAGTCAAAAACTAAGGGGTAAAACAAAAACCCTAAAAAGAAGCATGCAAAGACTTAAGAGTAAAACAAAAACTCAAGAAATTGAAAGTCATGCTGATATTAATATTAATATTTTGGCAAAAAACTAAGTATTAACTTAGTCTAAGCCGGATTTGTTTGTACAAACGTTTCCCCTAAGTTGTCAGTTGGGGACATACAAAGGACCAAACTTAACCCCCAATGGGACTGGGGGTAACCACCAATTGTTCCAAATAAATAAAAAAGAAGCGACTTGATGGGGGGTTATCTTCACTGGCAGGAGGAGCGGCTTGAGATGGCAAGGCTTGTGTAGAAGCTTCATCAGGGACCTCAACTTCAGGTGATGAGAAATTCTGACTCTGCCGAGACTTTTCAATCGTCTCTTTGGTCTAGGCAATTTCAGCTTCCACGTCAAAATTCTCTTGGCCCATTTCAATCAATGTGTCAAGTCGGGCATTCAAATAAGCCCAACTAACATCGACAACTGCTTTGTCCTCAAGAGCCTCATAGTCATTCTCCCATTGTTCAGCTTCGGCTCTTAGCTCATCTCTCTCAGCCACGATAGCATCATGAGAAGCGTGCAAAGGAGCAAATGATCTTTCAAGAAATTGGACCTTATTTGAAGATTTACGGAGGTCTTCTTGGGTCTGGGTGAGCAATTTTACAAGTTCACCAGAGTGTACCTCCTTCTGATCCAACAAAGCCTTCAGGCTCCTAATATCTTCGGTGGCATGGGAAACCTGCTCCGCAAAGGAAGACTCCAAGATGCTCTTATCCTTACCTACTTGATTCGAAGATGCCTTCTGTATGGCTAATTTCACTACAATAACTATGATCCGTTGTTCCAAGGCACATTTATCCTCCTCCATTTCCTTTATATCAAGCTGTAGACTCTCATACTGCTCCTTCCAATTGTCAACCTCGGTATGGAAGTCATTTGCTGATTGCTCCATTTGAACGACTCTCTTCATCAATTCTGTGCATATAAGGTTGATCTGCATAAAATGATAAATTAGATACGGTAAAAGAGAATATAATATATGCATATGAAGAAGGAGCAAGTTTTACCTTTAAGGAAGAGTGCACAATCTCGTTCATGCATGTTAAGGAGCTATGTCTTTCCAGCTTAGACTTCTCAGCCGGGCCTATCAAGGGCTTTAACCATACATCAGCCTGACCCGACATTTTCAAGAGGCTGCCTACCGCATGAACCTCTATCGTAACTTGCTTCATCACCCCCTTGCTGGAAGACCCTACTTCAACAACAGAAGGCACGTAAGTGAGGGCGAGTGAAGGGGCCACGGGCGGAGTAGGTTGAGGAGCAGAAACAACAACGGGAACAATAAAGGAAAGTTCCGCAGGAGCAAGCGGAGGGAAAATAACAAGAGGAGCTTTACCAGAAACAGTACCAAAACCTTGCTGGAACAGGTGATCAATGGACTCACGAACAGGAGAGGGAGTTGCATCTTCATGAGTGGAAGGTTCTGATTCAGGTACGGGAGGATCAACACGTGCATAGATTCATCGTCAGAGATGACCCTCATCCTACGGGACCTATGAACCAGCAAAACCTCCTCTTGTTCCTCTTCATCCTCCAAGGTCCGGGAACCACTTTCCTTCTTTTTCGATGAGGAGGAGCCGACAATGATTTCCCGAGCCTTAGCCAGGGACAACTTTGAAGCAGACACAGCCGCAACATAAATTCCACGAGCAGGAAACCCTACCAAATGAAATGGATCAGATAAAGCTCAAAAAAGGAAAGGAGTTAAAACAAAACCTCACTTACCATGGGTTTTCACCTTCCAACCAAACCTCGAAGAGAGGTACTTCCAAGAACGTTCTTCTAAAGGAGCGACTAACAAGCGTTTTTCTACCCAATCGCGGAAACCGGAGACATTCTCGACGGTTCTCATGGTTGCTGCAAAAGGAAAGAAAATAGTCACGGTACTGATAGTTTATCGAAAACAAAAAACGGAAAGTGAGCAAAACTGCACTCACATGCAAATTTCCACTTCTCAGGGAAGGGGAGATTTTCTTCACCTACTAAACCTGTATTAAGGACAGCAACATACCGAACATACCACCCTCTATCTTTGTCATCATCCAAAATAACTAACACTCTTTTACTCCTAGCCGCTAGAGTAAAACCTCCTTGGCGGAATAGCATCGGTGAATAAAGGTGAATAAGATGATGGAATGTAAAGGAGACAGAAGCTAAATTGGCCAAATTTCTAAGGCACGCAAACACTCTCCAAACAAGAGGACTGACTTGTCCCAAGCAAAAATTGAAAAATTGACAAAATTCAATGATAACAGGGTCGATGGTAGGCTTGAATCCTAATGTGAAGGGATAAGTATAAACATAAGAATACCTATTTTTATAAGAGGTTATTCTTTGGTTATCATTAGGAACAACAACAGGAAAATCATACTTCCAGCAACAGTCCCTGCGTACGTAAAGGTGTATTGGTAAAAATAGGCTTCACACGTGTACTAATTGTGATGAAAAAGCAATCCATGTGGAGTAATGAAAACATGAAAATTGGACGAGACTTTATGAAGAGTTACGAGACAAAGAGGAATGGAATGACATACCCACGAGGTAATCAGATACTGGAATCTTAATCTTATTGAGGAGATGAACAAACACGATCAGAATGAATCAAGGTGGAATAACGGGCAAATTCGAAGATCTTCAATCAATGAGCCAAACATTACATAATCTTCACGCAACAATTACGATTAACTATTGTAACGTTACATTAATGACATTATTAGTCATTAATGCTCAATCACTGAAAATAGTAGACGTTATATTAAGAAATTCCCTATAAAAGGAAGTAAAATATAACGTCTACTATTTTCAGTGATTGAGCATTAAGGACATTATTAGTCATTAATGCTCAATCACTGAAAATAGTAGACGTTATATTAAGAAATTCCCTATAAAAGGAAGTAAAATATAGCATGTAAGGACACGTTCGAACCACTATTGAAATATACTTACTTTTACGCATCTTTACTGCTTTTTATTCGCAAGTATTATTACAATTATTAGCATATTCTCTTGGTTATCAGAAACCCGAGTACTTCTTGAAATAGCTTTGGCGGAGAATATAATTCTTTGGTTAAACAAAAGGATGCCCAAAATCAGACCTAGAACCATGCCTCGAGTCTTACACGGATAGGCTACCAAACACCAAGACAAAGGCAAAATCGGTCTTTCCGATTTTACCCGTCCATAGATAGTCCCCGCGTTTCTTAGAGTAGAACGATAAGAAACGGTCACGATCGCTTATCTCTTCATCATTTCATCATGACGTCACTCCATCAGAGCATTAAATGACATGTTCCAAAAAGCTGCACTGGAGTCACCGTCAGCACGACTTCCCAAAAACCTACGACCAGCCAAAGGTCCGACCTTTTCGTTCTTCGAGTGCTCTCCCCATGATCTCTATAAATACCATATTCGCACGCCATCCATATTTTTACAGCCATCCTCTAATTTTCTGAGCTACCTTTCAATTTCTCCTACACTCAATCCTACACTCAATCCTTCTTGTGCAAAAACTTCCAAGATAGTGCCTTAGAAAGAAGGCGTTTCCTCTTCCGTACATCCGTCTAAGGTTAAAATGAAGAAACCACCGAGCATCGAGCAGTGTATACCCGATGATTTTGAAACAGTTTCTGACCTCACCATCGATAACCCACCTAATACACCGGGCCGACGTGAGCCCCTGTCCAGGTACATCAGTATTGTGCCTTAAGTAGAGAGAGTGAGAGCAGACTGCTGCTAGGGAGAGGCAGTTCAAGTTGAAATCCCCAATGTTGAGGAGAGTATAATAACTTACAAAGAGGGATTCCTTACCGTTTACACGTATCCCTTCACCTTGAGCCCTGTTGAACCATCGTCCCCACAAGTAGACCCGGTGATCCTCGATTTTTGTCATCGATACCGGGTGACACTCGGCCAGATCTATCTTTCATTTTAGAGGATTGTGTATATGCTCAGGCTTTTCTCCAATCGGATTGAGAGGATGACCTTTATCCTCAATCATTCAATAAGGTTTTACAACCTCGCCTATTTCGAGGGGGATTAATCAAACTTCAACATCATTCCGCGAAGACCTTCTTTGCGAGCATTGACGAAAGTAGAGATCGGGGGTGGATGAGCAAGTTCGTTAGAGTGAGAACCTCCGATATCATTCCTGCCTATAGGATGTCGTTCCCAGAGGAGTGGAATATGGCGCGTAAGTACCATTTGATATTCCCTATTCCCCCTAATTTCCTCTCTGACTAAACCTCTTTTGATCATGCAACTACTGCTTGGTATCCCGACTCGATTCAGGATCTGTCGGGATGGGTCAAGCAAATGGATTCCACTTTCCCATACAATGAGAGACCTTGGCACGTTTTGACGCAGACAAGGTGGCAAGCCAAGAATCATGTTAAGTTTTCTCCCGTCGACCTTACATGAGCTTCCTTTGAAGCGGAAGGTCTGATATGTCTTTCACATGTAGGTCTTGGTGATACCCTATTGATGAGTTCGCCCCTCCTTGCGAGGAGGGAACTTCAAAGCCCGGCGGGGGAAGAAAAGGAGAAAAGAGGCACTGGAGGGATCTCCTAAGACTCAGAAACCCAAGACCCGCAAGTCTAAGAACAAAGCTACGTTCTTGACTTCGGTCCCTGCCGCGAGTCCTTACGCCGTAGACGAAGACGAGGAAGACCGTCCTTTAGCACAGAGGGTAAGGCGGAAAGTGGTCATTTCGAAGGCTGCTGACCATAGGGCCGGAGAGTCTTAGAAGGCCGATGTTGTCCATCCTCACTTGGAGAGGACTTTGAAGGGAGGCTCGGGTGCAGTCCCCGAGCCATTCTCGAGATATGACACAACCCGCCTTGATGAGTTCGAAAGGATTGATATTGATGCAGTGTGCAACTCTACTTTGGGCCCTTCCTTTTCCTCTGGGGAGGTAAGGGACTCCCAGGACAAAGGCGCCTCTAATGAAGACATCTTTCGGGGGGAAGACGACGCATTCAAGGAATTGTTTGATGGCATAGAAGAGGAGATTGACCCCAACACCCCCGTCACATTTAGGAGGCCGAGGGACACCCGGAATAGGTGATTTTTCCGTTTTACTATCCTTTGTTCTGAGTTCTCCCTTATGCTCGTTTAACTGTGTTCCTTTTTATTATGGGCCAAGAAAGCGTATGGCCAAGTTTTTTCTAAGCTAAACGACGAGCTCGCTTGCTGTGGGTCCGCTCCCATGCTTCCATGAGTTAGCTCACTTGATTTGTTTTTGCAGATAGAGCAAACGAATGCTTTGGTGGAGTAGTTTCGGGAAGAGGCTGCAGCCAGGGACAAGGAGAACCTCGAGCTGAAGGAACGGATCGGGGTCGTAGTCTCGGAGAGGGACTCCTTGCAAGGTGACTTGAACTCGACCCAAGACCTTCTCGGGAATGCCCAAGGGGAGGTAGCTCTTCTATATGCAGCCAAGTTTGAGGCCTATGAGCACGTGACATCGTAAAGGAAGGATGTTGTTTCCGCCAATAACCGTGCTAGGGAGATATCAGAAAAGGCTACGCGGGATCTGACCAGGGCCATCAAACATGCTCGTTCTCAAGCCAAAAGGCATGCGCTTGAGGAGGCGGCCGCCATGGGTGCTGATCTCGACGCCGAGGCTGAAGAGGCCAGAGTTTTGGAAGAAAAGACGGTGCCTTCATCCTCATCGGATGGGAGTTTCGATAGTGACTCTGCTAGCATCTCGACCGATGGTGAGGCCGAGGGATAGATCCGCTATGTTACTTTTGCTTTCTCTATTCCTTTCGCGCATCAACTCTTTTGTAAAGATACAACTTTATAAATACTTTTGTGAATATAAGGGTTTCTCCTTTGCCTTCTGATATATATATATATTCTTTTTTTTTTGCAAAGATATTCTTCTTGGATTTGACGTCGACTTCTCGGAGTCTTTTCTTAGGGTAGCAGAGCCCTCGAGACCAGGTACTGTCTCGGGCTGAATCGGCATGGGAGATTCCTCGGAGCCTATGATTACAACAACGGTAGTTCCAAAGTTAGGGTGTTTCCTCGAGGCCAGACCCACATGGAAGCCTCGATTCTTACTAAGCATGACTCGTAAAATGACCGAGATAACCCCGCCGGTGCATTTCTCGAAAAGGAAAAGGAGGTGTAAATGTGTTTGTTTGAATTTATTGACCTTTAGATTGGGTGATCAGTCACTGCTCACCCTATATATATGTGTTCATGCCCTTTGTTTAGAAACTTTGCTTCTCAGAACAACTGTCTCTTCACAGAATCAATCTATTATTCCGCCATTTTAGTTTGATATTCTTGCTTTAGGTTTTACCTCCTTCTTCTCGCTTTGTCACAACTTTGGTTGCTGCGTCTGAATTTGTTAGCCAGCAAAAGGAGAGATATGCCTCTGTTTCTTGTTTGGTCGGTGGTACACCCCCAGTTTCTGCCGAGTTAACCACGAGACATTTTGCCTCGAAGGGCGGTTCTATGTCAGGGAGATCTTCCAATATTCAGAGCCATCGAGGCTGCTCGTCGAGGCCCATACTGTTGATAGGAGGGGAACACCTCGAGGCGATGAGGAGCGACCACAGATGGGGAGGAAACGTGGCACTGCAGGTCCCTTCCTTGGGAGAGGACATTACAGTTTACGTAGAAGGGTTTCTGAACGTGTACACGTTTCATTTTATGTTGGCCCCCCTTGATAGAATCATTTTTCGAGTTCTGTCGGAGGTACAGGTCACCCTGGCGCAGGTTCATCCGTCATTCTGGAGGATCGTACTGTTGATAAGGTTCTCTGTGGAAAAGGCCGGGCTCGAGTTTTCCCTTGCTCACCTCATCAGGTTGTATCGGCCTTTGCACTGTAGGGGCCTGGTCACCCTACAGCGTCGTACCTCCCGATCCTTTATTGCCTGGGGCGAGGAAAATAAAGGTCGAGGATGGATGAGCCAATTTGTCCGAGTGCGGACCACCGACATTATCCCCTCGGAATTCCTGCCATTCCCTGAGAAATGGAATCTCACGTGGTAAGTGGCACACTCTCATTACTACTGTGTTGGTTTGAAGTGGAGGCCGACTCCGCATTAAAGCTTTTCCTCCCTTTTCGCAGCGACCCCGTGGTCACCGCGGGAAGTCCCCAATTTGGCGAATTAGATTCGGAGGCTAATGGCTTGCTCAACTTACGACGAGCATAAGTGGCATGACCTGTCAAAGGACAGGTGGGAGGCCAAGCGCCCAAGTGAGTGTTGTTGAGCCCTTTCTCTTTAAGGATTAACCGTCTCCCTTATCGACTTTCCTTTTGTAGGCGTCGGGGAGCTTCCGGGTGTGAGACCAAGTTCTTTTGAAGAAAAAAGGGAGTCATCGGTATCAGGGCTAAGGAATTGAAACACACGGAAAGAATCTTCGGGGGGTGAGGAAGCTCGCTATGAGGAAAGACCTACTCAGAGATGCAAAGGAGACGGAGAGGTTCCCCCTTCACCGTCATCTAGTCGTCTCCCCGAAGGCACTTCTGGGAAGAAAGATCCTCCCCCGCTGCTAGTTTCTCCCATCAAAGGTACTTCGACGCAGGTTCGGGGTCAAGGCCCGCTTGATGGGGATGAGGTCTCTAATGACCATGTTCCTCCCCCGGGTGCTTCAAAGGGGAAAGACAGACCTGGAGATGTTCGCTCGTCCTTTGAGGGAGCACAATGATTTTTCTCTGTGATAAGATTCGGTGATTCTTCGATATTCAAACTTTGTATTTCATTTTTGAACCAAATCTTGCTTTTCGCAGGTCTTTGATAAGTTCAAGTATGAATTGCGTAAAGTTTCAGACGGGGAGAGATCCCTTAAGCTCCTCAGTGATAGGCAATCAAAATAATTGACACGCCTTCGGTACGAGGTGAGTCGGATCCATAACTACGAGGGTCGTCTCGAGGAACATGTGACTCCTGCTTTGATGACGTATATGTTTCTTCTCTCATTTTCAAGGATTAATGTTCTGATGTTGCAGCTGAAGAGAAAGACGAAAGACCTGGAACGCCTCTGGGGCAGAGTTGGCCAAGCCGAACGTGAGTGCAATGGGCTTAGGACTCAAAATGACGCCCATGTTGTGGCCAATAAGAATGTTTTGGCTAAAGTTTATTCCCTCGAGGTGCACCTTAAGAACATTTGCGAGGACAACTTAGTGCTAACGAGTCGGGTGGAAAGGCTCGAGGCCGACCTTCTACGGATGAAAGCCCAAGCTATCGACGCCCGGGCCGAAGCTGAAGAGGCTGGAACAAAGGCTGATAAGAAAGTGGCCGTTTACTTTAGCGATGCCGCCGATGCTCAGGCTGAGCTGAGGGAAGCCTTTGATAGAGAGAGGAGAATCAAGGAATACGCTCGATGCAAATCTCAGAGAAAGACTCTCGAGGAGATATACATTCGTGATTTCGATCTTTCGGAAGAAATAAAGCAGGCTAAATCGGACATGATCGATGCCCAGCTCTTCGTTTCTCCTATTGCCGACGCTGATGTTCCAGGGTCCTCGAGGGAGCCGGTCCCGAGAGCGGGCTAGGTTTCCCTTTTATCTTTTCCTCTCTTCGCATGGATCTATCCATGGGAGTTTTGTAAATATATCCGTGTGTATATATGAAAATCTTTCTACTATTTTGGTTTGCTTGTGCTTGTTTTTCTTGTTTTCTCGATTTTTGGTGCTTGCTGACGGTCGATCAAACGATCCGGGTCTTCTGGCTTGGTAATCAAGCAGGGTCGGTATGACCTTTAATCATCCTGTAAGCTCTTTGACGTCGGCCTTCAGGCTTCAGTGTGTTTTTAGTTTAACCTATCCGGGCTTAGTCTTTGAGTCGGGTTTCGGCTCGAATCCACCTACCCTTAGGTTTCTTTCGAGTTGATTTGAAACAATCTTTAGCATGGCTATATTTTCCATCGCTTAAAGATTTATTTGAAGTTTTCGTATTCGTCCGACTCTTCGGTAGCCTAAAAAGAACCTCGATTATGAGTCGTTATGTGACGATGGATGGGCACCTCAGAAGGTTTCGCCCTATGAGCCGACATGAAAATGTTCGAAACTCTTTCTTGTGAGCCGACATGAAAATGTTCGAAACTCTTTCTTACGAGCCGACATGAAAATGTTCGAAACTCTTTCTGCTTACCCTGAAGGCACCATGATTTTAACCGGCTCTTTCCGAAACAATTTTGAAGGATTTGATTTTATCGCGACAGTCGGGCGTCCCCGAGTCATGTTAGTTTGTCCGTAGCCTATCGACTGGAGTCGTTTGTGTTTGGCCATAGCCTTTAGTCCCGAGTATCGTATCCTCGACATCTATATTAGAGGGTATTCCTTTTTAGGGGTCTTACAAGTTCGAATATATAGACTTGGCTTTGAAGTCGGGACTGTGCCTTGTAGTTTAGATACTCGTGATCTTACGGCCTCGGATCTTGACAACTCGAATGTTAATGATAGCCGTTTCTTGGATTTGCAAAGTGTTTTGATGGTAAAGTACTCCTTTGATTGTTTGATACAAGTATACATGTTTCCATCACCGAGGGTTCGATCCTTCTATGCGAACACGGTTCGTTCGACCGTTTGGCCCGGTACACTATTTTCCTATCGGGACCCTTTTCGACTTGCTTTGCTCTGCTTGAGAGGCGGCTTCCCGGACACTGCCCTCCAGTATTTTAGGTTGATTGGAGAGAAACCTTGAATACTTGGCCGAGTTGTCCTCGGGTAGCACACATGTGCTGCCTCGTGAAAAGCCTTGCCAGCAAAACCCTTTCTAGGATAAAATCCGATTGAAGGGCAACGCGTGCTTTAAAACCTATGGCCTCCGAACCGGAAGGTGTTTCGACTCCCTTTCTCGGACACCTACCCATAAGTTAGTATAAAAGTGAATAGATAAGGGGGGGTCGTACCTTAGCGATAATGACGTACCAGTCTCAATGGCGTGTTGTTTTTTCATGCCTGTTATAAGGATGCGGTACGGTCCTTTATTTGTGAAATTCGAGCTGCCCATAATGAATTTGTTGAGAATTTGATAGGCGGGCGCGATCTGGACGGGCAGTCCGAGCTGCCCTATTATTGTGTCTTGATGCGTTGGTCGAGCTACCTTGATTCACAAGCACATGTTCAATCAGAAATGTATTCATAAGAAAGGAAATTACCAATGTGCCGTTATTGGGTTGCGGTAAGATCCCAATGCCTTCGTCGTTGAATGCGAGGGTGTCGATTCCTCACATGATCATGTGGATGACATGCTGTGGCTCTTTCGCTTCATTTCTCCTATTTTCTACCTTCTTGAAGCCGGCTTTGGCTCGGTCGTCGAGGAATTCTCTGAGGTTCCCTTTGCTGAGTAGTCGGGCTATTTCTTCCCGGAGTTGTCTGCAATCCTCGGTCTTGTGACCGTGTGTGCCGTGAAATTTACAAACCAAGATATGGTTTCTTTTTTATGGATCCGAAAATATGGGTCTGGGCCACCTGGTTTCCTTGAGTTTGCTTATGGCCAACACAACGTCCGAGACGCTGACGTTAAAGTTGTACTCCGAAAGCCGGGGCGTCTCCACTAGTCCCTCTTGTCTGTTAAAATCGACTCGGCTTACGAGTCCCCGAGGGTTTTGTCCTCGGTCTACTCTTCGGTCATTTTGGGGTATGTTGCGCCTCAGGGCGTTCTTTCGATCTTCGATGTACAGTTGATATCTTTCCTTGCTTGGTTTCGGTTCCTTTGCTTGGAGCCTATTGGGATACACCGAGCCCAAAGGGGTTCCCAATTTATCGTCCTCGATCCTAATCTTTAACTGTTATCGGTTGTGGACATTTGCCCAAGTGGCGGTAGGGTATTCAACCAAGTTCAGCTTCAGCTGCTTCGAATCTATCGAGCTTCGTTGGTTCAGGCCCTGGGTGAAGGCCTGCACCGCCCAATCGTTGGAGGCTGTCGGTAACTCCATTCGCTCTATCTGAAAGTGCGATACAAACTCCCGCAACATCTCACTTTCTCTTTTCTTGATTTTGAAGACGTCGGACTTCCTGGTTGCAACTTTGATGGCTCCGACGCGTGCCTTTATGAAAGAGTCTGCCAGCCTGGCAAATGAATCTATCGAATTAGGGGTAATATTGTGGTTCCACATCATGGCCCCCTTCAACAATGTTTCTCCAAATTTCTTCAATAGGACGGTTTCGATCTCGTCCTCTTTTAGGTCAATTCTCTTCACAACACAAGTGTAGGCGGTGATGTGCTCGTTGGGATCCAAAGTCCCGTTGTATTTTTCAAGGTTGGGCATTCTGAACTTTTTCGGGATGGGCTTCGGGACCGAACTCGAGGGAAAATGTCTTTGCACGAACTTCTTCGAGTCTACACCCTTAGGATCGGGGGTGCTCCTGGAATTTGGTCGACCCTTGTGTTGTAGGTCTCCACCTTTTGGTCGTTCGCTTCTATCCTCTTTTCTCCCGATTCACTTCTCTTGGTGAGGTCCTCCAGCATTTTCATGATGGCGGGGTCGGTTGCCGACCCTTAGTTGCTCGATCTTCCCGGTGCCTGCTCGACTCGAGGAGCCGCATGCGGTGCTAGTGTGCTTGGAGTTTTTTGGTGGCTCTGTAGCTGAGCAATCGCCACTTGTTGTGCCTACAAAATTTCGAAAATATCGTGGAGGCTAACTTTCCTTTCCTTCTGGATCAGAGTGTTCTAAACCTCCTGTTCTTTCGCTGGACGTGCATCACCGTTGGTGTAGGAACTGGCATTAATGTGTTGGGCGTTGCGCGAGCCCACATCCATTGGGTTTGGGTTTGGCACACCCTCAGGGTTCCGTAGCGGTGCGCCAACACCTGAAACAACTGCATTGTTTTCTCTGTGCTCTTCAGCACCATTGCTCTCGCGTGCATTTACTAAGTTAGACATTCTGAACTGAAATCAAAGATTCTTCGGACAAGAAAAAGTGTGAAAGATAACTTGCGTTTGTCACTGAACCAGCACTAAAACAATCACTATTATTTTTAGCCCCACGATGGGCGCCAAACTGTTTACCTTGAAAATGGTAACTGCAATTACATTGATTATGTGGTTCTAAAAATATGCGATTTATTTTAATGCTAGTTGTTATGTAGTCAATGCTAAGTGCGACTGAAGCAGATAGAGTAAAAGCAGTATGAAATCGAGAGCAAGCAAACCAAGAGGCCTCGAATCGGGTGTTCGATGCTGGCCTC
>ML259400.1:387-66069 GCA_005239495.1 Nicotiana undulata | reverse complement strand
GGGGGGGGGGGGGTCCTTGAGATCGAGGCTCAGGGCTACCGTTGGGCGATTGATGAAGCGATAACAACTTTATAGGCTTAGAAACATGCTATGTATGATCAATAATGAGCTATAAATAAAGAAAAATTAATGAAATACAGTAAATGCAAGTAAATGAGCTAACAAATAGACAATAAGAAGTGTTTTAGTAAAGAAGCAGAGAATGTTCTTGTTCCTTGTATTGAATATCTTGTTCTTAAAAAGCAATAAGTGTCCCCTTTATATAAGAGGGGGAGTCCCAACATAGTACATGTTGCATTTATTACAAAGATTTGCTAATGATACAACCATTTAATGCTTGAGTACTGATTTGTACTTTGTTGCAGACTTAGTCATTTCAGTCCTTGTGCCACTTGCTCGCGCTAGTCCCGGACCTATGTTCCCTCGAAATCGTACATAAAGAATGCCCGAAACCAGACCCCGAACCATGCCTCGATTCTTACACGGATAGGCTATCGAACACAAAGACAAAGGAAAAATTGGTCTCTCCGATTTTACTTGTGCACACCAACCATGTAAGCAACATCACAGACCTTCTTGTCAGTATAACTCTTCTGTCTGGATTGCGCCATGTGAAGCCGCTCCTGAATCAACTTAACCTTGTCCAATGCATCTTGAACCAAGTCAGTACCCAATAGTCTAGCCCCACCCGGCTCAAACCAACCCACCATAGATCTACACCGTCTCCCATACAAAGCCTCATACAGAGTCATCTGAATGCTCGCTTGGTAGCTGTTGTCGTAGGCAAACTTTGCGAGCAGCAGAAACTAATCCCATGAACCCTGAAATTAGTGACACAAGCGTGTAACATGTCCTACAATATTTGAATTGTGCGCTCAGACTGCCCGTCCGTGTGAGGGTGAATCTGTACTCAACTCAACCTGGGTTCCCAACTCTCGCTGCACAGCTCTCGAAAGCTTCGATATAAACTGCGTGCCTCGATCTGAAATGATAGACAATGGCACACTGTGAAGGCAGAAAATCTCTTAGATGTAAATCTCAGCCAACCGCTCCAAGGAATAAGTAGTACCAACTGGAATGAAGTGCGCGGACTTGGTCAATCGATCCATAATTTACCCAAATAACATCGAACTTCCTCAAAGTCCATGGGCGCCCAACTACAAAATCCGTGGAAATCTGCTCCCATTTCCACTCTGAAATCTCTAACCTCTGAAGCAAACCACCTGATCTACGATGGTCATACTTCACCCACTAACAATTAAGGCATCGAGCTATGAAACCCACTATATCCTTCTTCATTCTCCTCCACCAATAGTGCTGCCTCAAATTCTAATACATATTTGCGGCACCTGGATGAATGGAATACAGCGAACTCTGGGCCTTCTCAAGAAATCAACTCACGTAACCCATCCACATTGGGCACACAAATCCGACCCTACATCCTCAATACCCCATCATCTCCAATAGTCACATCTCTGGCATCACCGTGCTGAATTGTGTCCTTAAGGACAAGCAAATAGGGATCATCATACTTGCACTATTTGATTCAGTCATATAATGAAGACCGAGACATCAACTACAAGAAGTCTCTCTCTAACGGGAATGAATGCACGACTAATCATACTCACCGCCTTTCTACTAAAGGCATCATCCACCACATTGGCCTTCCCGGGATGATACAGAATGGTGACATCATAGTCTTTTAGCAGCTCCAACCATCTCCGCTGCCTCAAATTTAGATCTTTTTGTTTGAACAAATGCTGGAGACTCTGATGATCCGTAAACACCTTATAAGACACATTGTAGAGGTAATTTCTCTAAAACTTCAATGCATGAACGATGGAAGCCAACTCCAAATCATGAACATGGTAGTTCTTCTCATGAGGCTTTAACTGGCGCGAAGCATAAACAATCACTCTACCCTCCTTCATCAAGACACACCTAATACCGACCCGAGAAGCATCACAATATACTGTATAAGATCCTGAAAGTGACGGCAAAACTAGAATTGGAGCTGTGGTCAAGGCAGTATTGAGCTTCTGGAAGCTCTCCTCACCCTAATCCAAACACCTGAAATGAGCACCCTTTTAGGTCAATTTTGTCAAGGGAGATGCAATAGACGAGAAACCCTGCACGAGGCGGCGGTAGTAACCTTCCAAGCTCAGAAAGCTCCGAATCTTCGTAGCCAGGGACGGTTTGGGCCAATTCTGAACTGCCTCTATCTTCTTCAGATCCACTTGAATACCCTCACTGGACACCACGTGCCCCAAGAATGCCACTGAACTGAGCAAAAACTCACACTTGGAGTACTTGGCATAAAGCTTTTCCTCCCTCAACTGCTGCAACACAATCCTCAAATACCGGGCATGCTCCTCCTGTTGTGATAGTACACCAGGATATCATCAATGAACACTATAACAAACGAGTGGAGATAAGGCTGAAATACACTGTTCATCAGATGCATGAACGTTGTTGGGACGTTGGTTAGCTCAAAGGACATCACAAGGAACTCATAATGACCATAACTGGTCCTGAATGCTGTCTTTAGAATATCTGAGTCCCGAATCTTCAAACTGTGATACCCTTACCTCAAATCAATCTCGGAGAACACCCTCGCTCCTTGAAGCTGGTAAAATAGATCATCAATACGCGGTAAAGTATACTTGTTCTTGATGTGACTTTGTTCAACTTCCTATAATCAATGCATATCCTCATAGTGCCATCCTTCTTCTTCACAAACAGGACTGGTTCACCCCAAGGCGACATACTAGGCCGAATAAACCCCTTATCAAGGATTTCTTGAAGCTGCTCCATCAATTCCGTCAACTAACCTGGTGCCATATGATATTGTGGAATAGAAATGGGCCGAGGGACGGCACCAAGTCAATACCAAAGTCAATATCCCTGTTGGGCGGCATGCCTAGCAAGTCTATAGGAAACATATCCAGAAACTCCCGCACCACCAGAACATAATCAATAGTGGGAACATCATCACTAACATCCCTCACAAAGGACAAATAAGATAAACAACCTTTCCCAACCATCCGTTGGGCCTTCAAATATGAAATCACTCTACTAGGAACATAGTCTATAGAACCTCTCAACTCAATCCTCGGAAACCCCGACATCACCAACGTCACGGTCTTAGCGTGACAATCTTGAACAACATGACATGAAGACAACCAATCCATACCCAAGATCACGTCAAAATCAACCATACTAAGCAACACGAGATCAACTCTAGTCTCCAGACTCCTAATAGTCACTACACACGACTGATATACACGGTCCACAATAATGGTATAGCCCACCGGCGTAGATACATGAACATATGAAACTAAGGACTCACAGGGCATATCCAGATAATGATCAAGATACAATGACACATACAAATAAGTTGAACTAGGGTCAAATAATACAGAGACATCCATGTGGCATACTGAGATAATACATGTGATCATTACAACCGAAGCAATAACATCTGGTCTGGAAAGAATAACATAGAATCAAGCTTGACCTCTACCTGATCGGCTTCCCCCTCTTGGGAGACCCCTAGATGACTATGCCCCACCCCGAGCTGGTTGTGCAGTGGTGAAATAACTGGTGCTAAAGTCGTAGTCTGACTCCTCTAGTGAGCTGGACCTCCCGTAATGCAGGGACAATATCTCCCGATATGACCAACCTACCCACACTCATAGAAACTCCGCGATGCTGTTGGTAGGGACTGAAGGGAGCCCCGAGCAACGGGATAACTGGTAGAAGAACCTAGCATAGATGAACTCTAAACCGATGGAGCACGTGAAGAACTCTGAGCTGGAAGGGCATTGAGAGACGACTGACCTAATGAGAACCGTATGATCCATGGCCGGATGATGCACCACGGTGAACTAGACGGGCCGTTTGATTATTCCTGTAAGGACGACCCCTTCCGTGGTGGAACTGACCCCTAAAAGGAACACCGCTGAAACTACTCGGTCCACGAGGCCTCTTGGTCTCCCTCTCACCCCGTTCCTTACTACGGACCATCTCTATCTACCGAGAAATGTCGACGACCTCATCAAAAGTAGCACCATATACCCTGTCTCGAGTCATAAGAAACTACAGCTGATATGTGAGGCCATTGATGAACCTATGAATCCTCTACCTATCAGTGGGAACCAACCAAACTGCGTGACGGGCCAACTCAAAAAAACTCATCTCGTACTGCGTCACAAACATGCCATCTTGACGTAACTGCTCAAACTGTCTGTGCAGCTCCTCTCTGCGAGACTACGACACAATGTTCTCCAAGAAGAGAACGGAGAACTCCTGCCATGAAAGTGGTGCTGCATCGACCGACCTATGTCTCTCATAAGTCCACCACCAGCTGAAAGTAGCCCCAGTGAACTAAAAAGTAGTGAACAAGACCCCACTAGTCTCCAAAATACCAGGTGTGCGAAGAATCCGCTCACACCCGTCCAAGAAGCCCTGGGCATCCTCCGACTCTACCCCGCTGAAAGATGGAGTTTGGAGCCTCCCAAACCTCTCTAGTCTCTTTTGCTCATCATCATTCATAGCAGGAACCACATGAGCATGAGCAGCTACAACCGGCTATGCTGGTAGTACCCCTAGTGTCTGGAGTCCCTGCATCACCTGTTCTGGTGTATAGGCGGCGGGAGTCTAAGTACCTCTTCCAGCCTGAGAAGTGGCTGATGCGCCCAGAACAGAGACCGCCTGAGTATGACTGGTACACACAGCCATAATCTGAGCTAAGGCCTCCTGAAGGCCTGGAATCACGATATGCACTACTGGTGCCTGAGATGGCCCCACGGGCTCAACTATATCTATTACCTGCTCCTGAGCTGTAGAGACTGATTGGGCTGCAAGTGCTTCCCTTACTTCTGTACGAGCTGCACCCCTGCCCCTACTGTGGCCTCTATCGCGACCCTGGCCTCCCGCGGGCCTAATTGGTGGTGCTGGCAGCTGTCCATCCTATCCAGTAGTACATGTCCTTACCATCTATGGGAGGATAGAATAATATAAGCTTAGTTACCTGAATCAACAAATCCACACGACAAGAATACAAGAATGTAAAGTTTTCCTAAGGGTTAGACAACCTCTCGAAGATAAGTATAGACATCTCCGTACTAATCTGCAAGACTCTACTAAACCTACTCATGACTCGTGAGACCTATGTAACCTAGGCTCTGATACCAACTTGTCATGTCCCAAATCCTAACCCATCGTGATGGCGCCTATCATGGTACTAGGCAAGCCGACATTTCCAAGATATTCCCAACATTTAATAGAAGTGAACCGAAGTAGTTTTTAAATAACAAAAATTCTCATAAACAAGGTAGAAACCAAAAACATAACTTGTAATAATAACTCACAAATCGGGGTGTTACAAAGTGTATGAGCATCTAAATGTCACAAGACACTGTGTAAGATAGTACGAAGCTAAATAAAACAAAAGGAAAGATAAGGAAGGAGAAACAAGGGTTGCGAACGCCCAGAAGCAACCTCGAAGTCTCCAATGATCAACTATGCAAAGGGTCAACACCCACCGTGTCCAGAAGCACCTGGATCTGAACACGAAGCGTTGAGCGTAGCGTGAGTACAACTAACTAAGTAAATAACAATACTAAATAAGAACTGAAAGTAGTGACGAGATCTGTAACTATAGTTTAATTTTAGTAATTTTAACATAGAAAAAATAGGCATGCTTTCAATTCGATAATTTAGGCCAAATAAGTTATCTCTTATCAGATTTGAGCAAAAGAAGATATAACATCTTTCAGAAAACTTCCAGACAGTGATATATGGCAGCTAAGTGCAATAATAATGAAATCAAGAGCATCCTCGCAGAGCAACAATCACTCAATCTTTCTCAATAGCTCGGGACTCAGCACTCAACACTCGTACTTAATAGGTACCTATGTTCACTAGGGGTGTACAAACTCCGGAGGGGCTTCTTCAGCCCAAGCGTTATATCACTGCAGTGTGCAGCCCGACCCACATATATACAGCCTTGAGGCTCGTTGCGACATGCAACCCAATTAACATATATACATATCGCTCACAACTCGGCACTCAAGCCCTAACTCAGTCACCAACCTCTCCAGTCTCTCGGGCTCTTAGAAGTCATGAAAATCATCCCAAACAATAATAATATGATGGGTATCAACAAGGAGAAATAGAAACTGAGCTATGATATGCAAGCAGAATCTGAAACTGAGTGCAAACGAGAAATAATAGGTAATTCAACATGTACGTGGCCCCTGCGGTTCCCAACTGTACCAACACATAGCCTAAACATGATTTCTTAGCATGATTTGCAGTAACATTTCTATAACACATGGAGAGTATATGCTAGAAATTAGGTATTCAACTTCACAGTTTCCATGTAATGGACCAAGTCCCAATTCCTACGGTGCATACCCACACGCCCGTCACCTAGCATGTGCGTCACCTCCAAACAAATCACATAGCATAAAATCTTGGGTTTCATACCCTCAGAACAAAATTTAGACCGGTTACTTACCTAAATCCGAGCAAAAACCCCTACTCCAATACGCCTTTGCCTAGAAAATTGGCCTTCGAACGTCTCAAATCTAGACACAAGCAATACAATATAATCAACACAGCATAAGGAATCAATTCAATAAGAAACTATAAAGTTTTAATCAAAAATTCAAAATCGGTTCAAAGATGGCCCCGATCCCATATCTCGTAATCCAAAAAAACCACAAAACCCGAAAGTACATTCATCCACGAGTCCAACCATACAAAATTCATCAAAATCCGACACCGAATCGACACAAAAATCCCCAAAATCAACTCTCCATATCCCTAGCCTACAATTCCCATATTACACCTAAAAACACACGTATTAGGTGGAAAAATCAATGGGGAAACGTAATTATTGAAGAAATTTAACCACAAGTGACTTACCGGAAGAATTCCTTCGAAATCCCTCTCGTAAATCGCCCAAATTCTGAGTTCAAAATGTTAAAAATGGTGAAAATCTCGGAACCCTTGCTTATATATGTTCTGCCCAGGCATTTCGCATCTGCGGCCAATTATCTGCACCTGCGGACCCGCTTCTGCAGTTAAACCTCCGCTTCTGCGGAATTCACTTACCTAGCATGCCTTCACTTCTGCGACCCTTGCCCCGCATCTGCGCAATCGCAGGTGCAAAATTCACCATCGCATCTGCGAGCATTCCGCTCCTGCTCCCCTAACGCTGCATCTGCGTCCACGAAGGTACGGAAAATGAACTCTCATATGTGACCTCTGCTCACCTCCTCTTTTCTCGATTTAGGTGCTCTCTTCCCGCTTCTGCGGTGCCCACACTGCAGGTGCGTTTACACCAGCAATTGCAATCTTCAACAATTCTTCAACTTCAAACCTTGTTCCAAAAATCATCTGAAATCAACCCGAGGACTCCGTGACCCAAACCAAATATACAAAAAATTCTTTAAATATCATACGAACTAGTCAATCCCTCAAATCACGTCAAAGAACATCAAAAACATGAAATGCACCCCAGTTCAAGTTTATTGAACTTTGAGATTTCAATTTCTACAAACGACGCCGAAACCTATCAAATCACGTCTGATTGATCCCAAAATTTTCACACAAATCGAAAATTACACCACGGACCTACTCCTACTTCAGGAATCCTAATCCCACCCTGTTATCAAAAACTCCACCCCCGGTCAAACTTTAAAAAAATCCAACTTTCGCCATTTCAAGCCTAATTAAACTTCAGACCTCTGATTCATAATCCAGACATGATCCTAAGACCAAAGTCACCCAACGGAGCTAAAGAAACCATCAAATCTCCATTTTGGATTTGTTTAAATATAAGTCAATATCCGGTTAATTTTTCCAACTTAAGTTGTGTAACTACCCGGCTGGTCACTTTGAGAATTTAAGTCTCGTTAGGCGGAATAAGGTCTTGAGAATCTTCTTATTATTTGTATTTACTTGCGTGCGTGGTCGATTTCATCTACTGGATGATTCAGAGTCAAATTAGAAGAAGGATTCTAGTTTTGGAAGGTTAAGCAGTAAGAGTTGACCGGGATTTGACGTTTGTGTAAAAGAATCCTGAATGAGTTTTGGATGATTTCAACATCTTCGTAGTGATTTTGGACTTTGCGTGCATCCGGATTTGGATTTGGAGTCCCGTAGGGTAATTCGAAGTGTTTCAACGAAAGTTGGAAAAATTGAAGTTTGGAAGGTGGAGAGGTTGACCGAGCATTGACTTTGGTGATATCGGGGTCAGAATGCGATTTCAGGAGTTGGAAGAGCTTCGTTATGTCATTTGGGATTTTCTTGCAAAATATTTCGTCATTCCGGGTTGATTTGATAGGTTTCGGCACGAGTCTTAGAAGTTGGAAGATTTGAAAGTTCCTAAGTACAATTCGTGGTGAGATTTGTAGATTCCAAATTGTTTTATGTGATATGAGACCTCGAGTGGGTCTATGTTAAGTTATGGAACTTGTTGGTGCGTTTAGACGGGGGCCTCGCGTGTGTTTCGGATGGGCTACGTGTCATTTCCTACTATGTTTGGACTACTGAATTGCTGGTGTCTGGCTTCCTTAATCGCGTTCGTGTCACTTCCCTCGCGTTTACGTAGTGTAATTGTGGAGAATGAATTATTTTTCCTCCGCATTTGCATGACTCCATTCGCGATCGCAAAAGTTTTCCTTTCCCTTCTTTGCGTTTGCATTCGCCTCTTCGCGTTCGTGTAGTAGAAACTAGGAGCTGGGAGCTGGTGACCATTTCCTCTATGCATTTGCACTCTTCTATCCGCGAACGTGTAAGTGTTATTTCCCCTCCTCCGTGTACGCGTGCTGCTTCATGCATTCGCGTAGCCCAGTGCCTGGGTCATTGATTTTCCTTCTTCGCGACCACACATGTATGTTCGCGATCGCACAACACTAATTTCAGGTAGTAGCCATTTCCTCTTCGTGATCGCAACTCCTCTTCCGCGATCGCGATGTACAAACATTTGGACAGAATATAAACTTCTCTATTTCGAGGGTTAGCCATTTTCACCATTTTGGGAGTTCTAGAGCTCAATTTTGAGCGATTCTTCATGGGTTTTTCAAGAAAATCGATTTGGTAAGTATTCTTCACCTAGAATTTATTATATTCCCTGATTCTATCTTTTTTTTTATCATTAAATTAGTGTTTTGATTTGAGAAAAAATGGGGATTTTGAAGAAAACTTTCAAAATTAAAAATCATGATTTGAGGGAAGAAATGTTATCGGAATTCGATAATTTTAGTATGGTTGAACTCGTATTGCAATCCATGTTTGGGTTTTGTGAAATTTGTCGGATTCTAAGGTGCCAACCTGTGGGTCGACTTTTGAGTAGATATTTTGTTTTTTATAAAGATTGAGGCTTTATTATCCATAATAGTTTCTCATGAGGTTTATTTATGCTTTGAAGTTATTTTTGCTAGATTTGAGCTGTCCATAGGTTATTTCACCCGAGAAGTCAATTTTAGAGTATCAGTATGTCTTCTTTGAGGTAAGTATCTTGCGTAACCTTGTGTGGGAGAACTACCCCTTAGGATTTGAGTCTTTTATGCTAATTGTATCGTGTAAAGTCCGTCTACATGAGGTGACGAGTACGTTCACAAGCTTATTTGTGAAAAATTGACCTTTTAGAGTAGTAGGTTCTTATGTTCATTAGATATTAAGTTGTTTTATTATGTTAAGTTTTTTTTTCCATTTACTAGCTTCACCTCTATGTGTTTTATTTGGAATTAATTGCTTCATGTTCCACTCTTATTGCCTATTTGACTCTTGTGTGCCTTAACTGAAGTTGTTGCCTCTTCGATTGTCATGCTATCCTTTCCTAACTGCTTATCTTTATTTGAAATTAGTATTTTCTCTTTTATAATTGTTTATCCTTAATAGAGGCCATACTTATCCTTTCCGTTGCTTATCCTTAATTGTAATTGTTGTGCCTTTTTCGTGAGTGCTAAATCCCAAATGAAGTTAGTTATCCTTTATCATAGTTGCGTTATCCTTATTCGGAATTATTGACTCGTGATATGTCCTTTGTTGTTGAATTTCACTTATCTGGAGGTCCTTGCTACACAATATCTCTTCCTTTTTGAGATTTTTCTACGTGGTATCATTATAATCTATTGTTTCCTTCCTTGTGAGTTCGTTTCTTCCGTTTCTTTAGTTGTGGAATTTCTAAGTTCATTGATTTGCCGTACCATTATATATATTGTCATTGTTTCTGTTTTACTTGTTGTTTTGATGTATGAGGTTTCTACCATGCGGTTATTATTGTGATGCACAAGGTTTCTGCCGTGTGATTGTTATTGTGATGCACGAGGTTTCTCCTGTGTGGGTATTATTGTGTTGCACAAGGTTTATGTCGTTCTATTGTTACTATTGATATTTGAACATGTGGTGTGACAAGGCGTGCTATATATATGGGTTGCACATGTGGCGAAACAGGGTGGGACCAGTATTATGCACGTGTGGTGTGACAAGGCGGGCATTTAATTTATTTATGCGCACGTGGCGAGACAAGGTGAGTGTCAAGGATTGATTTGTGATGGCATGGGGGCATTCGTGTTATCGATGTTTGTGTAGTAGCACACTTACCTGTGTGAGTTTTATGTTGTGAAAATTTGTGGGAAGACATTTTTACGTGCTTTCCATTTTATCTATACTTATTAGCTGGCATGAACTATGTTAGAACACTTGCACAAGCATACATGTAGTTAATCACTCTTATCGGTTAAGAGGATGGACCTTGATTGTAACGACCAAGCCGGTCGTTCCGTGGTATTAGCCCTGTTATTCATGTTTCTGCCTTGTCATGCGTTGTTTGGTATGTTTATGATGTGTCGGGGGTCGGTTCGGGGTCACAGTAGTCGTGGTGAGAATTGAGACACTTAGTCTCTTAAACAGGCTTAATAATGGAAAAAGTCAACTAGGAGTTGACTTATTGGGAAACGACCTTGGAATGTAGACTTTATGGCTCGGATAGCTTCGTTAGGTGATTTGTAACTTAGGAGTGTGTTTGGAATGTGGTTTTGAGGCTCGGTGCAGAATTAGGCTTGAATTGGCGAAAGTTAGTTTTTGGCGATTTCCGGTCGGCAGTGGAATATAGGCTATCGGGGTCGGAAGGGGATTCCGAAGGTTGGATCAGGTTCGTAATGTCATTTTGGATATGTGTGCAAATTTTCAGGTCAATCAGATGTGTTTTAGATGGTTTCAGCATCCTTGGTGAAACTTAGAAATTTCAAAGTTCCTAGGCTTGAATTTGATGTGATTTTGGTGCTTTTGCGTAGTTTATGGTGTTTCGAAGGCTCGACTAAGTTTGAATAAGGTTATGGGATGTGTTGTCAAGTTTGGTTGGGGTACTAAGGAGCTCGGGGTATTTTCGGATAGTCATCGGGAGGTTTAAGTTGGAAAATTGCAGCAGAAAATGTTGTTGGTGCACCACTGCTCGTGTGGTCGCACCTGCGAAAGGAAGATCGCAGGCGCGAGGTCCGCAGGTGCGAAGACCATGCGCAGGTGCGGAGTTTGGCAGTTCGTGAAGGGGTCGTAGGTGCAGATGGGTGGTTGCACCTGCGAAAGCGTAGGCGCGAAGAAGTTATCGCATGTGCGGAAATTGATGACTTAAGTCGGATGCGCAGGTGCGCACCTGGGACCGCAGGTGCGCTAATAGGGACGCATGTGCGGAAATAGCTGTGCAGATCATATATAAAGGTTCCTTAGCGGATTTTGGGCATTTTTTCACCATTTGCATGTGATTTTGAAGCTTTTGAAGGGCTTTTGAAGAGGGAAATCGATCGTTCTTCATTGAGGTAAGGTTTTTGGACTTAAAACCCGTTTATGTGTGATTAAGGGTCTGATTGGTAGTGAAAATTGGGGAAATTCAGTTCTTAAAATAGGTAATTAGGGCTTGTGATTAAGAGACTTTAAAATGGGAATTTGAGGGGTCATTTAGAGTTCGAATTTGATGTTCTTGGTATGTATAGACTTTTATCGAATTCCGAGACGTGGGCCCGGGGGTAGGTTTGGCCATATTCGGGAATTGTGCCTAATTTTGATAATTTTCGAATGAGTTTCGTCTCCCTAGCATATTTTGATGATTTTAATCTGATTTTGATAGACTCGGAGCATTTGAGAGCCGATTCGAGGGGCAAGAGTATTGCGGAGTAGCTTTTCGGGATGGTTTGAGGTAAGTAATGACTATTAATCTTGTCTTGTGGGTATGAAACCCCAGACTTAGCATCTTCTCACTATTTTGGAGTGACACACGCTGGATTATGAGTGTGTGGCGTGCACTGCTTTGGGAATTTGGACTTGGTCCTTCCCGTGGTAACTATTGAGTTGCGTAATTGCTTTTAAATCACATGATAAATCGTATTTCCATACTACTGATATATTTGGATTGTAAGCCATGTTTGGGGTCTTGTTCTGATCTGTTTAGACCCCTTGGGGGCTATTTTCTGATATTCCTCACTATAGTGATTATGATTTACACTCAGTCATTTCATGTTAAACTGGTTTTAAGACTCAGACTTGTTTACATTATTTTGTGATATAAAACACTGTTTGGGCCGAGTACCCCGTTTATTGATGGCCCGAGCGGCATATTTGAGAGTTTATGACTAAGTGAGGCTGGGTGCCCTATTGTGAGGATATTATGGATCGGGCTGCACGCCGCACCATGTTACATTGTTATGGTATGTGAGAGGCCGAGAGCCTGAGTGATTTATGCCACAAGATAGCTTGATATTAGCGCTTGGGCTGTAGGAGCCCCTCTGGAGTCTGTACACCCCCAGTGAGCGCATGTACCTACTGAGTGCGAGTGCCGAGTGCCGAGTGCCGAGTGATTGGGAGGTATGAGTGACTGTGAGGATGCCCGTGGGGCTGATACTGAGTGATTGGGAGGCATGCTGAGTGACTGTTTCCGAGTGATGAGTTGCCCAAGGGGCTATTTATGATACTTAATTTTCCTAAGTAACCATTTATGATTCACTTCATTTTTATACAAAGATTTCTTGGGCATTGTTTCTAAAATCATTGGAAATCACACTTTTCAAAGGGTTTTTACTGAAATTGGCTTTTAAAGTGTATTGACTAAATGTATACACTGTTGGGAATAAGGATTTTTTTTATTGTGATTCGATGATTTGCTCCTATGTGTTTCTTACTGTTCAAACTTGATTTATTTTCATTACTAATGAGTTGGCGTACTCACATTACTCCCTACACCTCTGTGTGCAGATTTAGGTGCTGGTACCGAGCGCTAGTCTTCTTATTACGTGTGGAGCCGGAGTTGGGATATCGAGGTAATTGTTCAGCATTCATAGCATCCCTGTTTCCCTTTCTTGTTTTGTAATTAGCTCCTTGTTCCGAGATTATGTATTATGACAGTAGAATTCTTGGTACTAATCTTAGATGCTAATGACATGTTGACTCCTGGTCTTGGAGATAGTTGTTAGACTGTTTATCTTGTTGGTTTTCTTTAGAAATTCGGAAATTTATAAATACTTATGAAATGTTGAAAAAGATTTGGAAATTTTGAAAATAATATGTCAATGTGTGATTGTTGTCTAGCCTAGTTTCATGATAGGCGCCATCACGATCGATTTAGGATTTGGGGTCGTGACAAGCTGGTATCAGAGCACTAGGTTTGATAAGACTCAACGGTCATGAGCAGGTTTAGTAGAGTCTTGCGGATCGGTAGGGAGACGTCTGTACTTATCTTTGAGAGGCTACAGAACTCTTAGGAAAAATCTCATTTCTTGAATTCTGTCGTGCCATTCTATTGATTCTTGAAATCTAAACTCTTGTTGTTTCATTCTCTCACAGATGGTGAGGACACGCGCTACCGATCAGGGTGACCAGACACCAGCTAGACCAGCGAGAGGTCGAGGTCGCGGTCGAAGCCGTGGTAGAGGTAAGGGACCAGCCCGTGTAGAAGCATGGGTAGTACCAGTGGATCCACCTACCATTCAGGATCAGGTTCCCGCCGCGGATATTCCAGCGGGATAGGCTCAGGCACCGGCAGTGCCCATTGTTATTCCGGGTCTTCAGGAGACCCTGGCTCAGATCTTGACAGTATGTACTAGCCTTGCTCAGGAAGTTGCTATATCTACTACTGTCGCTACATCTCAGGATGGGGAGGCACTCAAATTCTAGCTGCCCGGACACTTGAGAAGGTTGTACAGGGCCTTCAGACACGGGGGGAAGTTCCAGCCCAGCCGGTTGCTCCAGTTCAGGACTTCGTGGTCTCAACTATGCCAGATGATGAGCAGCGTAGGCTGGAGAGATTTAGCAGACTTCAGCCTCCGATATTTAGTGGTGCGGAGGGCGAGGATGCACAGGGTGTTTTAGATAAGTGTCAGAGGATGCTTCGTACTGCAGGGATTCTGGAGACTAGTGGGGTCTCGTTTGCTACTTTTCAGTTTTCTGGGGCTGATTTTAATTGGTAGGAGTCTTTCGAGAGGCGTAGGCTTGTTGGTGCAGCACTCCTTACTTGGCAGCAGTTCTCCACTATCTTCTTGGAGAAGTATGTTCCCCAGTCTTACCAGGAGGAGCAGCTTGAGCAGCTGCGTCAGGGAGAGCTATCAGTGACGCAGTATGAGATACAGTTTTCAGAGTTAGCTCGTCATGCTTCAGAGTTGGTCCCTACTGATAGGGAGAGGATCAGGAGGTTCATGGACAGACTCACTTATCAGCTCCGTATTTTGATGACTAGAGAGAGGGTGTCAGGTGCTACTTTCGAGCAAGTTGTTGATATTGCTCGAACATTGAGTCGGTTCACCGTCAGGAGCGAGAGGAGAGGGAGGCCAAGAGGCCTCGTGGATCGGGTAGTTTCAGTGGTACTCCTTCCAGAGGCAGTTTCAGCACAGCAGAGGCCGCTCATTTAGGCCTCCTTAGCCAGTTCGCCCAGCTTATAGTGGCGCATCATCGGGGCAGGGTCCCCGCAGCTCTCATCTGGGCCGTTCTTCATTTAGCGCCCTTCAAGCTTAGAGTTCCTCCAGAGCATCATCATTCCAGGGCTCTTCTATGCATGGTTCATCCAGTGGCTATCCTGGTGCGAGGGGTTCCCTTCAGTCCCCATCTCCATCTCCAGGGAGTTGCTTTGAGTGTGGAGAGCTTGGACATGTATGGATGTAGTGTCCTTGTCATCCTGGTAGTTCTTCTCAACAGAGGGGCCATCACTCGACTTCAGCTCCAGTCACTTCACCACCCGCCCAGGCAGCTAGGGGTGGGGTCAGGCAGCTAGGGGTTGCCCTAGAGGGGGAGGTCGAGCAGGTGGAGGTCAGGCTCGTATCTATGCACTTCCAGCCAGGCCAGATGCTATGGCCTCCGATGCAGTGATCACATGTATTATATCAGTCTGTCACCGAGATTCGTTAGCCCTATTTTACCCTGGTTCTACATATTCATATGTCTCATCTTATTTTGCACATTTCCTATATATGCCCCGTGAGTCTTCAGTTACGTCTGTTCATGTGTCGACTCCCGTGGATGATACTATTGTTGTAGACTGTGTGTATCGGTCGTGTGTGATATCTATTGGGGGTCTGAAGACCCGTGTGGACCTACTGTTAGTCTGCATGGTTGAGTTTGATGTGATACTGGGCATGGATTGACTATCTCCATTTAATGTTATTCTTGATTGTCACGCTAAGATCGTGACCTTGGCTATGCCTGGAGTTTCGAGGGTCGAGTGTAGAGGTTCTACTCAGTATGTGCCTAGCAGGGTGATTTCTTACCTGAAGGCTCAGCGTATGGTTTAGAAGGGATGTTTATCGTATTTGGCTTTTATGAGGAATGTTAGTGGTGAGACTCTTGCTGTTGATTCTGTTCATGTGGTTCGTGATTTTCCTGCAGACCTGCCAGGCATGCCACCTGAAAGGGATATAGATTTTGGTATTGACCTGGTGCCAGGCACTCAGCCTATCTCTATTCCTCCATATCGTATGGCACCAGTGGAGTTGAAGGAATTGAAAGAGCAGCTTCAGGAACTCCTAGATAAAGGGTTCATTCGGCCCTTACTGATTTTGGTATTGACCTGGTGCTAGCAGTTAGTTGTTGCTTACCTTTTCTTACTGCAATTACCATATTATTTATCATTATTCGTAGCTTTGTTGTACTCTGTTGTTCTCAACTCATACTTGTTCAAGTTATTTAGTCCAGTTGGTGTCTTGTTTGTTCCTCGTCACTACTATACTGAGGATAGTCTTGATACTTTCTAGGTACCACTGTGGCGTAATCAAACTATACTTCTGCACATTTTTGTGCAGATCCAGGTATTGCGGAGTCGGTCGATCGTTAGCTATCTGTATAGATCTTGCGGTGGAGACTCAAGGTAAACATGCTTCGGCGTTCGTAGGCTTTAGAGTGACCTTCGGATTTTGTATTTACACTTTTACTCTTATTTCAAAACATTTTTATTTAGAGGTTTTCTAGCAAACACTGTAGAGCTTATGACTTGTACCATCGACTTTGGGATTGTAAAATTTTTAAGAGATTTCTATTTCGTATTTGTCATATGTTAGTTTAAATATTGTTGTAAAGTTAATGTTAGGCTTACCTAGTCCCTAAGACTAGTTGCCATCACGACGCCCAACAAAGGGAAAATTGGGTTGTGACAAGTTGGTATAAGAGCTCTAGGTTCATAGGTTCTACGAATCATAAGCGAGTTTAGTAGAGTCTTGCGCATCGGTACGGAGACGTCTGTACTTATCTCCGAGAGGCTACATAACTATTATGATAGTTTTACTTCCTTCATTCCTATCGTGTGAGCTTATTGACCTCGAAGTTTGAGTTTTTATCATTCTATTCTTTCACATATGCTGAGGACACGAGCTGTATTTATCGATGATGCTACCCTCAGAGGAAATGTCGCTAGAGGCAGAGGCAGAGGCCGACGAGGAGCACGTGTCGCAGCCAGATGTCACGACCCAATTTTCCCTCTGTTGGGATCGTGATGGCACCTAGTCTTAAGGAATAGGTAAGCCTATTATTAACAAACATCAATTAAAGTACAAGAATCGATTAAGTGCTTTTTGAAATAAATCTCAACACTTACCACTTTTCCCAAAATCCAGTAAGTACAAGTCATAAGTTTTAAAGAAGTTACAAGAAAACTCCTAAGAATACCATTGTTCAGAAATAATTACAACAGTGCAAACAGAACATAAGAGGGTGACTCTGAAACCGCGAATGCTGGAGCGATTTTACCTTGAGTCTCCATAACAGCAACGGCGCTGCTTTCTATCCATCAACCACTATGCAAAACCTAGTATCTGCACAAAAATATGCAGAAGTGTAGAATGAGCACACCACAGCGGTTCCCAGTAAGTATCATGAATAACCTCGGTGAAGTAGTGATGAGGACTAGTCAGGACACCCACTGGTCTAATAAATCAAACAGACATAAATGTGGGAATAACAGAAAATGACATCTATTTAATGACTACACAATATGATTAACACATAACAAGTTCAAGCGGAAGGAAAATGCAGTAAAATACAACGGAAGATCATGGTAATACACAGAAGGATGGATGGGAATACAACCCGAAAACCGGAACCCACAATACAGCAAGAACAAGTAATAATTTAGCGCTGCAACAATTTCCACGTCAGACCTTAGCCAACAACCCCAAGTGTTTTTGGAAAATACTTCGAGTGTAAACCTTCCCCCGTAAGTTTATATTGAAAGCTCTTNGAAAGAGAAATCTTCAAAACATAGTTCCTTCAAAATAAATGGTTTTCAAATATACTTCCCCGATAAATGCCCTTCAAATATCGTTTTCTGCAAGACAAATGCTCTTCAAATATACCTTTGAAATAAAATTCCTTCAGACATAGGTTTCTTCAAGATAAATTATTTTCAGCTATACTTTTCAATATATGTCTTTTTATCATAATCTCTTCAAGATAAATCTACCGGAACTCCGTCCGTAGCTCAGAATTTGTCATGCAGTACAAAGGGATCTTCCGGAATACGTCCGTAGTCCCAAAATAAATATGCAGTGCTGGGGGATCTCCCAGAATACGTACGTAGTCCCAAAGTAAATATGCAGTACAGGGGGAAAGCTCTCGAAATACGTCCGTAGTCCCAATTTAAATATGCAGTACAAGGGAAAAGCTCCCGTAATACGTCTGTAGTCCCAATTTAAATATGCAGTACATGGGAAAAGCTCTCGTAATACGTCCGTAGTCCCAATTTAAATATGCAATGCAGCCAACAGAGATAACAACCACAATAAGATAGAAACATCGTACCTCGCCACAACAATCACAAAACAACAAAAGATAGAAATTCTAGGTACGACAGCCAATCAAATCAAGAACTTAAGTTACCAGCACAGTAGACCTCATTCACAAGGAGTAACCACCGAAAGGAAATAATGAGCGTAAATAACACAGCTTAACCAGAGAGAAACAAGACATAACAACGAATCCACAATATTCAAGTCAACAATAAGAAACCAAATCATCCCGGCAAGGGAAACAACTATTACCAATCTTGCTTAAACAATTAGCTTCATAGAATAAAATCCAGCTTGAACCAATGGTCAGTAATAGGCAACACCAAGGAAATACCATCAACATGGATAATTATCTAACTAAACCTAAGTAGCACTTAAGGAAAAATCATATAAATCACAATATGCGACTCACGAGCATGCTTGACACCAACGTATAGATATTCCAGTTACTGCTAAACAATTATAGGGCGAGATGATACAAATTCTAGCTAAGTAAGCAGTTTATGAAGAAAAATATAACATAGTGATAGAAGAGGTAAAATCTTCAGCTAAGTCCATTAAGATCAGATAATCAACTAGGGGAATCTAAAAGCAAGTAATTCTAATTTAAGCAGGAAAGGATGAAATTAGCAATCAAGAACACAATAATAGGAATACAACTTCATACACAGGCGTATAAGGACCTAAGAACCATAAAAGAACAACCTATTTACAAATAAGTCCGAGTACACACTCGTCACCTCGCGTATATGGCTACAATCAGTTAGAAGACTCAAATCCTAAGGGGTAATTCCCCCACACAAGGTTAGGAAAGATACTTACCTCAAAGACGACAACCCGATACTCAAAAATAGACTTCTCGGGTGAAATGGCCTCCGGACGGCTCAAAATCAACTAAAGGTACTTCAAAACCCACATAAATCATATAAGAAACTATTTCGAATAATAAAGTTTCAATCTTTACAAAAGTATAAAAATCGGCCCAAAAGTCGACCCCTGGGACCGCACCTCGGAATCCTTCAAATTTTACAAAATCCGAATACCCATTCTGATACGAGTTCAACTATACAAAATTTATCAAATTCCGATACCATTTGGTCCCTCAAATCACGATTTTTTATTTTAGAAATTTTCTTTCAAAACGAACATTTCTCAACTCAAAACACAAATTAAATGATGAAAACAAAGATAAAATCATGGAATATATTTAATTCTAGTTGAAGAACACTTACCCAATCGAATTTCGTGGAAACCCATAAAAAATTGCCAAGAACCGAGCTCTAGAAGTCAAAATGTGATAAAAATGGCTTAACCCTCGATTTTGAATTATATTTTGTCTGCCCAGAATTTAAAGCATCGCGATCGCGAGAATTTATATGCGATCGCGTAGAGGAAAAATGTTACTGGCCAAAAGATCCTATGCGATCGCATATAAGGGAAATAGCCAGTGCCAAAATATGCACAGTGCGTTCGCGAGCTTAAGAGTGCGATCGCAGAAGGAAAAAGAAATGGTCGTTGACCAAAGTCTACAACGCGAACGTGGGGGTGGAGGTGTGAACGCATTGAGGGGAGGGGCTATATGTACTCGATCACAAAGCCATCTGTGCGAACGCGATGAAAGAAAACTGGGGTGGGTTGCAGAACACTATGTGATCGTGTTCTCACCTATGCGATCGCATAAAAGGGAAGATAGAAAATAGAACAACAGTTACAATTAGAAGAAATTTGACCCGAAGCCCATCCATAACACACCCGAGGCCCCCGGGACCCCGTCTAATCGCACAAACAAGTCATATAACCTAACACGGACTCGCTAGAGGTTTCAAATCACATCAAACAACACCAAAACGACGAATCAAACCAAAGATCAAACTTATGAATTTTCAAATCTTCAAATATCAAAACTCGTGCCGAAACCTATCAATTCAACTCGGAATGACGCCAAATTTTTCAAACAAGTAACAAAATAAAACCACAGACCTACAACCACTCTCAAAATTCCATTCCGAGTCCGATATCAAAATTTCACCTATCGACTAAAATCGCTGAAATTCTAACTTTCGCCGAATTACCCCAAATTACTCTACGGACCTCCAAAACAAATTCCGGATGCGTGACTAAGTCCAAAATTATCATACAAAACTGTTGACATCACCCAAAACTCATTCCGAGGCTGTTTACACAAAAGTCAAACCTCCGGCCAACTTCCATCACTTAGGCTTCCAAAATTGAAAGTGTTCCTTCCAATTTGACTCTGGATTATCCGATAACTGAATCCAATCACGCACGTAGGTCAATATACACAATGTGAAGTTATTCATGACCTTATGCCATCGAATAGAGCTTAAATTCTCTAAACGCCCGATCGGGTCGTTACAATAGAGCACATACCAGAGGCATCAATTGAGGAGTAGCCAAAAGCTCCAGCTGGGTGCAGGTACCAGATGCGCTTGCTATTACCCCCAGACTTTAGGATACCTTAGCACATTTACTGGACATGTTTGGTGCACGAGCTTAGGTGGGGTTGATTATGGTTGCACCAACTACTTCATAGACCGGGGGAGGAACTCAAACTCCCGCCGCCCATACTCTAGAGCAGTGAGTTCACGTTGGTCTAGTTCTAGTTGTCATGGCGACACAACATGTTCTTCCAGTTCAGCCCCTGGTTACGGCAGCAATAGGTGAGGAAGAATAGCTTATACTTGAGGGGTACAATAAGTACCACCCTCCTACCTTCAGTGGATTGGCGACAAATGATGCCTAAGGTTTTTAGAGGAGTGTCACTGTATTCCCCAAACTATGGGTATTGTAGAGACAAACGGTGTTGCTTTTACTATGTTCCAACTCAAGGGAGGGGCATATCACTAGTAATGGGCTTATGAGTTGGGTAGCCTGCCTGAGGCACCTTTACTTGCACGGGTTCAGTTTTTGGAGATGTTCCTGATAGAGTTTGTACCTCACTTCCTTCAGGATGCTTGGCACGCAGAGTTTGAGCAGTTTCTCCGGGGCGCTATGTCAGTATCAGTGTATGCCATTAGATTCAGTGATTTGGCCAAACCACCTGCTTTGGTCGCTACAATTAGAGAGCGTGTCTGTAGATTCATTGAAGGGATTAGACATGATATTTGGTTCAACATGGCTCTAGAGTTGGAGTCAGATTTTTTCGTTTTAGCAGGTGGTAGGTATCCCTCGATGATTGGAGAGCATATGGGACAAGGAGAGAGAGGACACGTAGGGTCAAGAGAGAGAGGACATGGAGGCTAGGAGGCCTCACAGACCGGAGAGTTCTACTGGCCCTTATTTTGGAGGAAGGGTATGGCATGGTATCAGTTTTGTGGGTCAACCAGTTCAGTTTGCACTTCAGGATTTGCATGGTATTTTAGGTACTCATGGGCCTCGGAGTACCCGTACCGCACAGTTTCCACAACCACATCACTAGAGATGTCGCTTTTAGTGTGGAGATACCAGCCACATGGTGAGAGATTGTCCCATACCGTGGACATATATGTCACAGTGGAGTGTTCGGGCAAGTAGAGGGCGCCCAAGAAAGGAAGGCTCGGCCCCTTGATGTGTTTCATATGGTAGGCTTGAGGCCGCCGTGCAAGATGATGTCATACAAGTATGCCTTCAATGTTTTATAGAGGAGAACCATTCATATTTTGATTCGATTCTGCTTATCCGTGTGAGTTCCCTTATTTTTTTGTTTCACTTATGGGTGAGTTTCATGATTAGTACGCATCTTATATGTTTACAAGTGTTGGGAGATTCTATGAGTGGTATCCCGTGTCTATCGTGTTTTTATTCATTATTGAGAGTTACACGACTAGATGTGAATTCTTGTTGTCCATTACGGTAGGTTTTGATGCGATTCTTGAGTAATTTGGTTACGAGTTTTGATTTAGATGCTCTACCGGGATGAGAGTTCAGTAACTGTTATGATTTTACTGGCATAATTGAGTTAGTGGAAGGTTTCAATTGGTATGATGTGTACTCTACTTGTGGTTCAGAGTTTAGGGTGAGACCCTTACGATTTCATGTGATTTGATGTGTTTGAACCGGGCAGCATGCCGCGGTTGAAGTTATATCAGGATGATATCCTGGTGATTTGTTAATATACTTTGATTCTTCCTTGTTCAATTGATTCGAAGGATGGTACTGATAGAGAGACGTGTCTGTCAGGCTTGTGTGATATTCCTCTTATGTGTTTCTCTTTACATATTCAGTCATTCGTGTACGGTGCTTATTGAGTTTTAACTTACGGGGTGTGTGCCTCAGTGGTGTTAGTTGTGACTTGTTGATCCAGGTGAATAGTTATGAGGTTTTCATGTTCCTTGCGTCGTTGCTAGTATTGTGGAGGGTTGAAACTGAGTTCTAACAAATATGAGGCTAGTTGATGGTGTTGGTTTTTACTATGGGTAGCTATTATTATCAGAGATGTTATTATGGGCATAGGTGTGATGTGTCACGACGTGTGGTTGTACCTTGTGGTTCTAGGCATAAGTTGTTGCATCTGGTTGAGGCTCATACCGGATGCGAATGTGGGAATCAGAACTTTTGGAGACGAGCGGATGGTGGGAATTAGGCTCTAAGGCTTATTGGTACTGGTGGAAAGGATAAATTACAGTTGAGATGGTGTCGTCAGGTTTATGCGGATTGGGGTGACATGGGATCACCGGCGGTTTTATGTTGGATGAACGCATTCAGTGATTTGATGAATTTGGGAAGATTCTTGGCACATTCTAGGACGAAGGTTTGTTTAAGAGGTGGATGATATAACGACTCAGCTGGTCATTTTGAGAATTTAAATCCCATTCGTCGGCATAAGGTCTTGAGCAACTTATTATTATGTGTATTGACTTGCGAGCATGGTCAAGTTCAGTTACCAGATGATTCAGATTCAAATTGGAAGAAGGATTCTAGTTTTGGAAGCTTAAGTGGTAAGAGTTGACCGGAATTTGACTTTTGTGTAAACGGCTCTGTAATGGGTTTTGGATGATTTCAAAGGTTCCTATGGTGATTTTGGACTTAGGCGTGCGTCCGGATTTGAATTAGGAGGTCCGTAGGGTAATGCGAAGCATTCGACGAAAGTTGGAAAAGTTGAAGTTTTGAAGGTAGAGAGGTTTGACCGAAAGTTGACTTTTTTGATATCCGGGTCAGAATGCGATTTTGAGAGTTGGAACAACTCCGTTATGTCATTTGGGTTTTGCCTAAATGTGAGTTTCGATGTGAGTTTTAGAAGTTGGAAGATTTGAAAGTTCCTAAGTTCGATCCATGGTGCGATTCGTAGACTCGACATTGTTTGATGTGATTTGAGACCTCGAGCGGGTCCGTGTAGGTTATGGAACTTGTTGGTGAATTTATACAGGGTCCCGATGGGCTCGGGTGTATTTTGGATGGGCTACGGGCCATTTCCTTCTATATTTGGACAGCTGAATTGCTGGTGTCTAGTTTCCTTACTCGCGTTGTCATCACTTCCCCCGCGTTCGCGTAGTTTAATTTTAGAGAATGAATTGTTTGTCCTCCGCATTCGCATGACTCCATTCGCGATCGCAAAAGTCTGCCTTTCCCTTCTTTGCATTCACATCCGTGTCTTCGCGTTCGCGTAGTAGAAACTAGGAGCTGGGAGCTGGTGAAAATTTCCTCTACGTGTTCTCACTCTTCTATCCGCGAACGCGTAAGTGTTTTTTCCCCTCCTTCGTGTTCGCGTGCTGGTTCACACGTTCGTGTAGCCTAGTTCCTGGGCCATTGATTTTCCTTTTTCACAGTCGCGCATGTATGTTTGTGATCGCACACTAATTCCGGGCAATATCCATTTCCTCTTCGCGATCGCAACTCCTTTTCCGTGGTCACAATGTACAAACATATAGGCAGAATATAAAGTTCTTTATTCATAAGGTTAGCCATTTTCATCATATTTGGAGTTCTAGAGCTCGGTTTTGAGCGATTCTTCATGGGTTTTTCAAGAAAATCAATTGGGTAAGTGTTCTTCACCTAAAATTTATTATATTCCATGATATATTTACTTTTATCATTAAATTAGTGTTTTGAGCTGATGAAAAATGAGGATTTTGAAGAAAACTTTCAAAATGAAAAATCATGATTTGAGGGACGAAATGGTATCGGAATTCGATAATTTTAGTATGGTTGAACTCTTATCGGAATGCATGTTCGGGTTTGAAATTTGTCGGGTTTTGAGGTGCGGGCCTGGTGGTCGACTTTTCGGTTGATTTTTAGTTTTCGATAAAGATTAAGGCCTTATGATATGGAATAGTTTCTCATGAGTTATTTATGCTTTGAAGTTATTTTTTCTAGATTTGAGCCGTGCAGAGGTTATTTCACCCGAGAAGTCCATTTTAGAGTATCAGTTTGTCTGCTTTAATGTAAGTATCTTGTGTAACCTTGTGTGGGGGAACTACCCATTAGGATTTGAGTCTTTTATGCTAATTGTATTGTGTAAAGTCAATGTACGTGAGGTGACGAATACGTCGGGCTTATTTGTGTAAAATTGACCTTTTAGGGCTCGTAGGTTCTTATGTTCATTAGATATGAAGTATTTTTATTATGTTAAGTTTTTTTCCCATTTACTAGCTTCACCTCTATGTGTTTTATTTTGAATTAATTGTTTCATGTTCCACTCTTATTGCTTACTTGACTCTTGTGTGCCTTAACTGAAGTTGTTGCCTCTTCGATTGCCATGCTATCCTTTCCTAACTGCTTATCTTTATTTGAAATTATTATTATTATTATCTCTTATGTAATTGTTTATCCTTAATAGAGGCCATAATTAACCTCTTCATTGCTTATCCTTAATTGTAATTGTTGTGCCTTTTTCATGAGTGCTAAATCCCAAATGAAGTTAGTTATCCTTTATCATAGTTGCCTTATCCTTATTCGGAATGATCGACTTGTGATATCTCCCTTGTTGTTGAATTGCACTTATGTGTAGGTCATTGCTATACAATATCTCTTCCTTTTTGAGTTTTTGCTAGGTGGTATCGTTCTTTTCTGTTGTGTCCTTCCTTGTGTGTTCGTTTTCTTCCGTTTCTTGTGTTTTGGAATTTTTGAGTTGATTGATTTGTCGTACTCTTGTATTAATGTCATTGTTGTTGTTGTACTTGTTGTCATGATGCACAAAGTTTCTGTCGTGCGGTTATTGTTGTGATGCACAAGGTTTCTGTCGTGCGGTTATTATTTTGAATCACGAGGTGTCTGCCGTGCGGTTGTTATTATGATGCACGAGGTTTTTTCCATGCAGGTGTTATTGTGTTGCACAAGGTTTGTGCTGTGCTATTTTTACTATTGACATTTGCACATGCGGCGTGACATGGTAGGCTATATAAGTGGGTTGTGCATGTGGCGAGACAAGATTATGCACGTGTGGCGAGACAAGGCGAGCATTTACATTATTATTGCACACGTGGAGAGACAAGGTGGGCTAGGTCAGGGATTGATTTGTGATGACTTGTGATGTCTGAGGGGCATTCGTGTTGTTGATGTTTGTGTAGTGGCGCACTTACCTGTGTGAGTTTTATCTTGTGGAAAACTATGGGGAGACATTTTTACGTGCTGTCCGTTTTCTCTATACTTACTAGCTGGCATTAACTATGTTAGAACACTTGCACAAGCATACACGTAGTTAATCACTCTTATCGGTTAAGAGGATGGACCTTAAAATTGTTGAGTATTGATTCACACCCATGTTTACTTGCCTTCTATGCGAGAATGACTCTATTGGCTTGTGAGTCATCAGTGTGCTTATAAGTTTATAATGAGGGCAAAAGATTCCAAGTGTTTAGGGTTTCGGAATTGGGACTCGTGAAAATTTGGATATTCTGAGGTTGGGTACCTCATGGAGGTTATTGGCTAAAGCCTGGTGTGAAAGCTGTCGTTTTTGTTGAGTTGTTACTTGCCTTTCATTTATATGTGATCACCAGATTCAAGCTGTGTTCCGTTCATTCTACTGTGTCATTATTATAGTGTTCTGCTATTAGTTGTTGCTTTCCTTTTCTTACTGCAATTACCATATTATTTGTCATTATGTGTAGCTTTGTTGTACTCTGTAGTTCTCCACTTATACTTGTTCAAGTTATTTAGTCCAGTCGGTGTCTTTACTGTTCCTCGTCACTACTCCACTAAGGTTAGTCTTGATACTTGCTGGATACCACTGTGGCGTACTGATACTACACCTTTGCACATTTTTGTGCAGATCCAGGTATTGCAGAGTCAGTCTATCGTTAGATAGTTGTACATATCTTGCGGTGGAGACTCAAGGTTAACCTATTGTTGCGTTCACAGGCTTCAAAGTCACCTTCTGATATTGTATTCACACTATTTACTCTTATTTCGAAACAAGTCTATTTAGAGGTTTTCTAGCTAACTCTGTAGAGCTTATGACTTGTACCTCTAGTTTTTGGATTGTATAATTTTAAAGAGATTTCTATTTCGTATTTGTCATATGTTAGTTTAAATATTGTTGTTTTTCAGTTAATGTTAGGCTTACCTAGTCCTTAAGACCAGGTGCCATCATAACGCCTAACGGAGGGAAAATTGGGTCGTGACAAGTTGTCAATAATGACACTAAGTGTCTCAATTCATCCTGATATCCTTCTGATCATGAACCAGCTAACCTAGTATGTCATAAAACAACAGTAAAACACAAAATGAGCAGTAAATGGGGCTACAACTCTCGAAACGACCGACCGGGTCGTTATACCTCTATATACCAAAATAAAATATTATATATCATTTTGGTTAATTCAATAGTGTATAATATGTTGCATTGAACTGGCGAAGAAGAATTTGTACTGTATACCAAAATGATATACTATATACTATTTTGGTATACAATCCATTCAAATGATATACTATTATAGTATACTATATAATGTAACAGGCCAACACCTCTCGTAAGTCTCCCACCGTCTGAGTGCAGCCCCAGAAAACTTAAAAGTAGTGAATAAGACCCCACAAGTCTCCAGAATACCAGCTGTACGGAGTATCCTCTAACACCTATCCAAGAAGTCCTAGACATCCTCTCTCTTTGTGCCACTGAAAGGTGGAGCCTGGAGTCTCCCAAACCTCTCAAACCTACGCTGATCATCATCACGCATAGAGGAACTACATAATCCTGAGAAGCTGCAACCAGTTGGGCTGGTGGTGCCCCCGGTGTCTGGAGTCCCTGAACAACCTGCTTAGGTGTGCGGGCGGCTGGAGTCTGAGTGCCTCTCCGGGCCTAAGAAGTGGTTGCGGTCGTCGAAGCAGAGACCGCTTGAGCAAGGCCAGCGCACACTGACAGAATATGAGTTAGGGACTCCTTAAGGCTAGGAATCACAATAGGCACAAGTGGTGCCTGAGCTGGTCCTGATGGAACATCTACCATGGGGACCTGGTCCTGATCTTGAGCAACTAGGGGATCTACAAGTACTGCCCCAGTTTCTATGCGGGCGGTTTCTCTGCCCCTACCATGGCCTCTGTCGCGATCTCGACCTCTTGCGGCCCTGTTTTGTGGTGCTGGTGGCTGGCCCTCCTGACCGGTAGCACGAGTCCTCACCTTCTATGAGAGAATGAAACAACAGATGTTTAGTTACCAGAGTTAATAGATTCGCACGACAAGAATCCAAGAATGTGAAATTTTTCCTAAGGGTTCTGCAGGCTCTAGAAGATAAGTACAGACGTCTCCTTACCGATCCGCAAGAGTCTACTAACCCGCTCATGACACGTGAGACCTATGTAACCTAGGCTCTGATACCATTTTGTCACGACCTAAAACTAAATCCTGTCGTGATGACGCCTATCAAGGTACCAGGCAAGTCGACCTTCCCAAAAATACTTCCAAATTATATATAAAAGTAAAGTAAAGCTTTCCATATCAGGAAGTTTTCATAAAATCAAAGTGAAACTCAAATTTGAAACAAAGTGCGGAAAACGAGCCCCAAACATTGGGGTGTCACCAAGTCATGAGCGACTAAGTACTTAAAACTATTATAGGCAAATGTCTAAATGTCGGTACAAAACGGAAGGAAATGTAGAAGGAGTAACAAGGTTCTGCGGACGCTGGCAACTACCTTGCAATCTCCGAAACTCAAACTGGCCTGGACTCAACAGTCTCCGTGCTTAGACACACCTGGATCTGCATATGTGGTGGAGGGTGTAGTATGAGTACAACCGACTCAGCAAGTAGCAGCAACAAATAAGGAATTAAGTAGTAGTGACGAGCTATATAGAACAATTCAGTTGATAATTTTCACAGTTAAGAGTAAACATGAGTAAAAGATCAAATTTATATTTACTAATTCCAGCAAGACAAATATCAGGTAAATGCGGCAACAATGAAATAGATGAAACCTCACTGGCACTGTCACTCAACCCTAAATAACTCGACACTCAACTCTCAGCCTTGAATGCACACGATCAATAGGTACCTACACTCACTGGGGGTGTTCAGACTCCGGATAGGCTCCTCCAGGCCAAGCGCTATAATTTGCATGGACTACTCAGGTGTTGCACGTACAACTCACATGCTATAATATCATATCAAGGGCCGCTCGGACAACTCACGTGCCACCATATCACATCAGAATCTGCACGGACAACTCACGTGCTAAGGTACATTACCTCACAAACAGGCCCTCGGCCTCACTCAGTCATGTACCTCTATAGTCTCACTGTTCTAAATAAAGAAAGGGAAAACAACCCAAATCAAAGTATTACAGTGTATCAGTAAGGGGATAACAGAGACTTAGGTAGACATGTACAAGAATCACTATGACTGAGTATAACTACCATGAGCAGGTATATAGCCTAAGCATGATTTCTTACATGAAGGCACTCAAGTTCTAGCAGACAAGAATGCATATAAACACAAATAGAGGCTATTAGACTTCACAGTCTCTAGGGACGGACCAAGTCTCAATCCCTACCGGCGAACACCCACACGCCCGTCACCTAGCAAGGATGTCACCTCCAAACAGTCACATTATACCAAATTCCAGGTTTCATACCCTCAAGACCAGATTTAAAACTGTTACTTACCTCAACAACGTAGAAATCCTACTCCGAAATGTTCTTTCCTCTCGAACCGACCTTCAAATGACCCGAATCTAGCAACAAGCAATAAAATACGATCAATATGAGCTAAAGGAATGAATCCCACAAGGAAAATACCAAATTATAGGCCAAATCCCGAAATTCACTCAAACCCGGCCCCTAGGACCACGTCTTGATATTCGACAAAAGTCACAAAACCCGAAAGCCCATTTGCTCACGAGTCTACCCATACTAAATTCATCAAAATCCGACCTCATTTGGTCCCTCAAATCCCCAAATTACTCTCTCCAAATCCTTAACCTCAAACTCCCAAATTTCACCTCAAAACCACACAATCTAGGTGGGGTAAACAAAGGGGAATCAAGATTATTGATAAAAAACGAGTACAAGAATATTACCTCAAGAATCCCCTCGAAATCCTCTCCAAAATCGCCTAAGCCCGAGTTCAAAATATTGAAATGAAGCCTGATTTTCGAACCCTTATTTTTCAACATTCTGCCTAGGACTTTTGCACCTGTGGTCAACTCCCTGCTCTCGTGGAAACCACTTAAGTCCCGCAGGTCCTGCACCTGCGTTCTAGGTTCCGCACCTACGGACGCGCACCTGCGCAACGCCATTTGCTTCTGCGGAATTGGCCAAACACCCCACTTCCGCATCTGCGACCACTCTTACGCACCTGCGATTCCAGCACAAGTCCTCTATGTCCGCATATGTGGCTCCACAAACATAATTGCGACCTCGCACCTACGATTTTTCTTCCGCAGGTGCGGAAAAACACCAGCAGCAGTAGTTCCGCTGCATTTCCAAATTCCAAACCTCCAGTTAGCCATCCGGAATCACCCTGAGCCCCTCGGGACCTCAACCAACCATACCAACAAGTCATATATCAACATACGAACTTACTCGAGCCTTCAAATCACTCGAAACCACATCAAAACACCAAATTACCCTCGAATTCAAGCCAAAGAACTTCTAAACTTCCAAATTCCGAAAACGACACTGAAGCCTACCAAACCACGTCTGAATGATATCAAATTTTACACACACATTAAAAATGACACCACGAACCTACTCCAACTTCTGGAAATCTATTGTGACTCCGATATCAAATTTTCCACTACCGGCCAAAATTGCCAAATTTCCAACCTTCGCCAATTCAAGCCTAATTCTACTACAAACCTCCAAATCACATTCCGGATGCGCTCCTAAGTCCTAAATCACCTAACGGAGCTAACAGAACCATCAGAATTCGAATTTAAGGTCGTTTACACACAAGTCAACATCCGGTTGACTTTTCCAACTTAAGCTTCTAATTTAGAGACTAAATGTCTCAATTCACTTTGAAACCACTTCGGACCCGAACCAACCAACCTGATACGATAAGATTACAGTTGTAAAGCACAAAAGAAGCAGAGATGGGGGAAACGGGAAATAAATGTCAGAACGACCGGCCGGGTCGTTACATACTCCCCCTCTTAAATAAATGTTCGTCCTCGAACGGGTCTTGAAACATGCCTGGAGTATCAAATAGGTGTGGATATCTGCTCTGCATCTCCTGCTTGCTCTCCTAGGTGGCCTCCTCCACAGGCTAACCTCTCCACTGCACCTTCACTGAAGCTATGTCCTTTGACCTCAACTTTCGAATCTGCCATTCTAAAATAGCCACCGGCTCCACATCATAAGTCATATCACCCTCCAACTGAACCGTGCTGAAGTCCAAAACATGGGACAGATCGCCAACATACTTTCGGAGTATGGAAACATGAAATACCGGATGCACACTCGACAAGCTGGGTGGCAAGGCAAGCTTATAAGCCACCTCCCCTTACCTCTGAAGCACCTCAAAAGGCCCAATGAACCGAGGGCTCAACTTTCCCCTCTTCCCAAGCCTCATAACACCCTTCATGGGTGATACCTTCAGCAAAACCTTCTTCCCAACCATAAAAGACACATCATAGACCTTCCTGTCCGCATAGCTCTTCTTCCTAGACTGCGTCATGCGAAGCCACTCCCGAATCAATTTCACCTTATCTAATGCATCCTGGACCAAGTCTGTACCGAAGAGCCTAGCTTTATCAGACTCAAACCATCATATCAGAGATTTGCACCTCCTCCCATATAAAGCCTCGTACAGAGCCATCTGAATACCCGACTGATAACTTTTGTTATATGCAATCTTTGTGAGTGGAAAGAACTGGTCCTATGAACCCCTAAAGTCAATGACACAAGCTTGCAACATGTCCTCCAATATCTGAATAGTGCGCTCAGACTGCCCATCAATTTGAGGGTGAAAATATGTGCTCAGCTTAACCTGAGTACCCAACTTTCGCTGCACGACCCTCCAAAACTACGATGTAAACTGAGTATCCCTATATGAAATGATGGATACTAGGACACCATGCAGGCGAACAACCTCTCCGATATAAATCTCAGCCAACCGCTCTAAAGTATAAGTAGTACCAACTGGAATGAAGTGTGAGGACTTGGTCAGCCGATCCACAATGACCCAAATAGCATCGAACTTCCTCCAAGTCTATGGGAGCCCAACTACGAAGTCCATAGTGATCCGCTCCCACTTCAACTCCGGGATCTCTAATCTGTGAAGCAAGCCACCCAGTCTTTGATGTTCGTACTTAATCTGCTGACAGTTGAGACATCGTGCTACAAACCCAACTATATGCTTCTTCATCTGCCTCCATGAATAGTACTTTCTCAAATCCTGGTACATCTTCACGGCACTCGGATGGATGGAATACCGCGAGCTATGGGCCTCCTCAAGAATCAACTCCCGGAGCCCATCTACATTAGGCACACATATCTCGCTTTGCATTCTCATCACACCTTCATCACCAATAGTCACATCCCTGGCATCACCTCTCCGAACCCTATCCTGAAGAATGGGTAGGTGAGAGTTGTTTACCTTGAAAATGGTAATTACAATTATATTTGATTATGTGATTCTACAAATACGCGATTTATTTTAATGCTAGTTGTTAAGCAATAGATGCTACGTGTGAGTAAAAGAAAATAAGGTAAAACGATATGAAATTGAAGATAGGCGAACCAGGCTGCCTCGTGTCGGGGGTTCCGAGCTAGCCGAGATTGATCCTCGAGGTCCAGGCTCGAGATTACTGGTGTGCGATCGATGAAGCTATAAAAATTCTATGGACCTTGAAGGAGGCTAATTATGATCAATGATGAATAATAAATGAAAGACAATCAATGAAATACAATAAATGCAAGTATTAAATCAGTAAAGAGATAATAAAGGATGTTTCAGCTAGAGAGCAGAGAATGTTCTTGTCCCTTGTATTGAATATCGTGTGCGAAAAAATGACAAGGGCCCGCTTTATATAGAGGGGAAGTCCCAACATAGTACATAAACATTTATTACAAAGATATGCGGCTGATACAACTATTTAATGTCTTAGTACGGACTTTTACTTAGTTGCAGACTTGACCTCCCTAGCCCACGTGTTGCTTGCTCGTGGCAGTCGTCGATCTGCATTGCCCCGAAGCTGAACATAGAGAACAATCGAGGTCAGGCTTCGAGCTGTATCTCTACCCTTATGCGGATAAGCTAAGAAATTCCATAGTAGTTGTAAAATCGGTCTCTCCAATTTTAGCCGTGTACAGATAGTCCCCACATTTCTTAGAATAGAATGATAAGAAACGATCTCATATTCTTACTTCTTTGGTATCCCCACCATGACGTAAGCTCGCCGGAGCATTAAATGGCCTTATTCTAAAGCTGCACAGGGGTCGTTGTCAGCACGATCACCGAGAGACCCACGACCTACCAACGATTCGATTCTCCCTCTTCTCATGCATTGCGTTCATGATCTCTATAAATACCACACTTGCACGTCATCCATACTTTTACAACCATCTTCAAGTTTTTAGAGCCATCTTTCACCTTCCTTCTGAGCTTACTTCTTCATCTTTTTTCTCAAAAGCTTCGGTACAACTATGGCCAAAAACTCTAAGATGGTGCCTCAAAAAGAGGGCACCTCTTCCCCCGTACGCCCGTCCAAATAAAAAGCAAAAAAAACAGCGAGCATCAAACAATGTGTCCCTGGTGATTTCGAAACAATTTCTAATCTTACCATCGATAGACCTCCTAACATACTGGGCCGATGCGAGCCCATGTCTAGATACATCGGCATAATATCTAAAGAGGAGAGTGTAAAGGTCGACTGCCACTGAAGGGAGGAGGTCCAAATAGAGATTCCTAATGCATAGGAAAGCATAGTAACTTACAAAGAGGTCTTTCTCAGCGTACACACATACCACTTCACTCTGGGTCCTGTGGACTCTTCATCTCCACAGATAGACCCAGTGATTCTTGATTTTTGCCTTCAGTATCGGGTGGCGTTCGGTCAAACTTACCCTTCTTTCTGGAGGATAGTGTATATGCTTATTTATTTCTCCGATCGGATCGAAGGGATAAACTTTACCCTCGACAACTTAATAAGATTATACAACCCCCGTCTCTTTCGAGGGGGTTTAACTAAGCTTCAGTATCGGTCTGCGAAGACATTCTTCGCTAGCTTTGACGAGGATAAGGACGGGGGGTGGATGATCCGGTTTTCTAGAATTAGAACCTAGGAAATCATCCCTGCCGATAGGATGCCATTCCTAGAGGAATGGAATATGACACGTAAGAACCATTACACCGAATTTTTTTTACTTCCCCTTCTTCTCCTTCTAAATGGATTTCTTTTGACTATGCAGCTACTATCTGGTTCCCTAGCTCGATCCAACACCTCTCGTGGTGTATTAAGCAAATAGACTCTGCCATTCCATACAACAAACGTTCTTGGCATGATTAGCCAAGACCAGGTGGCAGGAAAAGAACCATGGTGAGCATTTTTTTGTCAAATTTCACACAAGCTTCCTTTGCGGAGGATGGTTTGATATATCCCGTGTATGCAGGTCTTAGGGACACTATGTCGATAAGGCCGCCCCCTCCTGGCGAAGAAGGAACTTCAAAACCTGGTGGGGGCAAGAAAAGGAAGAACGAGAAATCAGCGGAATATCCTAAGATAAAGAAACCCAAGGCCCTGAAGTCTAAGACCGATGCCACGGTCTTAGCTTCGGATGTTGCCGCAAGTCTTCGTGCCACCGATGAAGATGACAATGAAGACAACCGCCCTTTAGCCAAAAGGGTAAGGTGAAAAGTGGACGTTCCAAAGGCTGTTTAACATCAGACCGCCGAGTCTGATACAGTCGATGTGGGACAAACTTTTACAGAGGGGACCTTCGAAGAAGGGTTAGGAGCAGTCCCCGAGCCTTTCGCGGGACATGGTACAGTCCATTTCAACGAACTCGAAGGGCTTGGAATTGGTGTTGCGGGTGGCTCTAATTTGGCCCTTCCTTTTCCTCAGGAGAAATAAGGGACACCCAGGACAGGGGTGTTGCCGACGTGGACATCTCTCGGGGGGAAGATGACAAGTTCGGGAATTTATTTTAAGGCATCGAGGAGGAGACCGACTTCAATGCCTCCGTCTCTTTTGAGAGGGGCAAGAGGCATTATGAACACGTGACTTTTCAGGATACTGTCTGTAGTTCCGAGTTTTCATTCCTTTACGCATAACCTTCTTTCTTTGTGTTGTAGGCCAAGAAGTCGTATGGCCAAGCTTTTTCCAAGCTAAACTTTGAACTTATTTACCATGAGGAGGAACTCGAGAAGCTTTCCTCAGAACTGAAAGGGCTGAAGGCTTCCTCCGCCTGAAAGTGCGAGGACTTAAATGTGCTTCGGGAAAGTTTGGAGAGAGCTCACCAAGAAAGTACCAGCTTCACCGGGCAGGTAACATGGCATCTGGGAGTTCATTTCCTTGCTTCCATAAGTCGACATCTACTAACTTGACTCGTTTTTGTAGATTGAGCAAAAGGATGCTCTGGTGGAGAAATTTCGGGAAGAGGCTAGAATCAAGGATAGGCAGAATCGTGAACTGAAGGAGCGGATTGGGGTCATAGCCTCGGAGAGGGACTTCTTGCGGGGAGATCTGATCTCGACTCAGGACCTTCTTCGGCACGCCAGGATGAGGTCACTTCACTATCAGCGGCCAAGTCTGAGGCCGAGGAGCACGTAGCCTCATATAAGAAGGATGTTGCTACCGCCAACAATCGGGCCTGGGAGACATCTAAAAAGGCCGAGCTGAGGCTAACTTGGGCCATTGAACATGCTCGTTCCCAATCTAGGAGGCATTCATTCGAAGAGGCGATCGCCAACGGTACCGGCCTTTCTACTGAGGTTTAGAAGGCCAGGGCTTTGGAAGAAGCATCGGCGCTTACGTCTTCTTTTGACGAAAGATCTGGCAGTGGCTCCAACAGCGATTCAAACAATGGTTAACTATCAACTAAATTAAACCCAAACAATTAATCTATTCAAGCGAATCCTAAAGTATGAATATTTAACTAAAACTAATCTAGAATAGTAAACTATGAAATTAAAGAAACAAGTTGGCGAAATTAGACACGAATTCTATAAGAGGCGATATTCTAGAGCTATGGGTTAGCTAACAATCTCGTTGAGTTTTCCACCTAAATTGTCTAATTAGTTTATCTAGTTTATTGATTGACGAGGTTAATATTGCTCGCAGCCTTCTCTCGAAGTACAACTCGCCTATTCAAGCTAACCTAACGCCTATATTCCTATGGAATTAGGATTAACAAGGATGCATTAATAATTCCCGTATAATAACCAAGCAAGACGATTAGGTATATTCCTATCCCAACCGCAAATCCGCTCCCCTTAAGAGTTAAGATCTTTCTCTACCCAATCTTATATGCAATCTAGAACTCCCTCTCCCGAGTTCAATCCTAGATTCGTAGGTAGTATTCAATTGGTGATCAAGCAATCAAATAATTAGGCGCAAGATTAAATAAAAAAACCAATATGATAAAATAATAAGAATAATTCAAGCTTCAAACTACAACGTTCATGTAGCACCCAAAACTCTAGAACTAATAAACTATGAAATTAAAGGAAGAGAAGAGAATAAAAACTAGGTAGAAGCCTCCTCCAAGCATGATGTGTGTTCCTCCACGTGAATTCTCTTACAAAATATGTTCGATCTCCTAAAAATAACATTCTCCCATGTATATATACCAAGTAGGGTCGGGCCCAAACAATTATACCTTCTCCCACGCGAAAAAGGACTTTTTTTTATGCCTGGACGCGGCGCGGGCGCGGCCAAACGCGGCGCAGGCACACCAAAACATGCTCTCTGATTCTGCCGCATTCAGTTCTGCGGTCGCGGTTTCGACCGCGTTTTTCACCATGTTCCGTTTGGAATATGAAAAACTGTAAAACATGAAAGTTGTATCACTTCAAGTTAGCTTTCTAACCATATATTATATATTCTAAATGGAGTTTGGAGCAAAACGTTATGTCCATTTTACTAGACAGTGCGCAATATGCCTCATCGAGTCTTCGTTTGCTCTTCAGCTATCAAATTTGACCCCCGAACACGATCCTGGCTTAATTCCTTGAGCTTTCACTCAGAATTCAAAGCTTCAAATCACTTAAATTCATTCCATAACATCTATATAGACCGGAGTCACACCTACAAGGCATAAAACACACAATTAGTGCAAAATACTAGCGATTAAAGCTCAAACTCAATTAAAGTGCAGTAAACTCGAGTGTAATAAGCGACTAAAATACGTAATTATAGCCTATCATCAACACCCCACACTTAAACCATTGCTCGTCCTCGAGCAATCAAACTACACTTCATATAGACACGACCTTTTTAAGCAATTCTCCTTACTCAACAAACCAAGAGTATTTAAAATAGACTAAGCACAAAAGCGTAACATCTTCACCTCAAGATTTGACTCACGAGTACCACGCATTATTCACAGCTCACCCACTTACTCTAACATAGAGTTCACTGACATTACCTTTCCTTCATTGAATCAAGTGCCCTCACACAACAAAAGAGAGTAGTTCCACACAATAAAATTTAAGAGCACATAGGAACTTAAGATAGAAAGAATTCACTCACTCTTAGAAATAACATTCATGTGCCACAAAAGATGCACTATAGACTTGCCCGTAGTGTACTACTCTACTAATCGAGCTCATTCAGTCTAGGATCAAGTAGGACTTTATTTGGTTGTAATGTAGGCTGCAGGACGGGTAGGATACATTTAGATATAAGAGTGACTACACCTCTCTAAGCACTTTAATACATATACTTTAACATTCAAACCCCATACTTATGTCAAACCAAACTCCACCTTCACATCAATATTATTACCCCATACTTCTTTAAGCACAATTATATCAAGAGTCACCACTTATCAATGAATATTTTTTTTCACAGCAATACAACTATTTTTTCCTTTTTTTTTTCAAGTGACTCTTACTTTTTTCAAAACAGTGCACTTTTCTCCTTATTTCATTAGTTCCACTCAAAATCCAAACCAACCACCCACACTTTAACTTTTACACAATTCATAACACTTCAAGTGCTCATGAGAGGTTAAAAGGTTCAAATAGATAGTCTATTCAAACAATTGGGTACGACTTGTAATGTGGCTACCAAAGAAACATGATTACAGGCTCAAAGAGGTTAACTACGATACATAACAATTAGGCGGGTAAAATATACATATCTGGCTCAACAAAGAAATGCCTATATCACTTCCAAGACTGAACAAAACTATTATTTCGCTTTGCAAACACACGGGGCAAGTTCTAGGCATCAAATGCAATGCACAGAATAACACACAAACCTCACACACACATGACCCTTAACTCACTCAAGATTGGATTCATCAACACACTCTAGTCAAAGTAATTAAGCAAATTTAAAATCATACAATTTAAGGTACTTATACAAGAGTCAAAAACGGAGCCTAAGCGTCACAACCAAAGTACTCACTATTATCCAGGCATAACAAAGTCAAGAGATATTGCTTCAATTCAAAACACAACACAATGGCTCCTCTTCCTAAAAAAATATTAACTACACCCGGATCAAACAAAACCCTTGGAAAAGAACCGTGGTCAAAAGAAAAACCAAGGGGGAATTACTACACTACCTAACAAAAGAAAATCGTTTTTTTTTATATTCGACATAAACCCTCAAGAGACCCGTCGAGAGGTGTCCGTCTTCGGGCCAAGGCGAATTAACAAAACACAACTAGAACAAACCACAAATATACACAAGTCACATAACCAGTACAATTATACAACACCAACAATTAATTGTCCCACCCCACACTTAAAAATATGGCATGTCCTCATGACAAATGACAATAAAAGCACAGAGGAGTAAGGAAACTTCCCTGGAACTTTTCAGACGCACTTGGGCAGGAGATGGCTCGCCGCGGTCGACCGCGACCGCGGTGAGATTCAGAGAGCTTTTTCTACCGCGGTCGCGCCGCGCTCCGCCGCGGTCGCGCTGAGATTCAGAGGAGCTATTTTGCCGCGGTCGCGGTCTTCCGAGGATTGCGGCTTGGTTTCGAATTTTATTTAGTTTTAACCTCGTTTTCACCTTACCAGAGTTGTGTTATGCCCTAGGCTTTTACTCAACACACCTCCACCATTGTCCTGCACACTCAAAAACTTGTCAGTTTTAACTACAACAATTTCTACATGATAAAAAGAAAAAATACTACTAGCATGGGTTGCCTCCCACGAAGCGCCAGATTTAACGTCGCGGCACGACACCATCACTTCACCACTTTTTCTTCCACTTTGAGGATATGAGTTGTGCCCCCAACTTTGAATCAATGTTTTTTTTCACATTCCTGGGGTGGTGGTGTAAAAATAAAGGAACTAAGCAATAGGTATCGCATCTTGCACTTCTTGGCCCTTAAGTGAGGGATGTCATTTTGTCTCCTTGGCATCACAAATTTCAGAATATAAGCACTTTGTTCCTCTTCTATTGACTCCTTCATATGCTCGACTAGATCAATTCCCATGTCACCAACCAAACACAATATTGAAAAATTGTTAGAATGAGGTCCAATGCGCCCCAACTCCAAAACTACATTATTTTTGACATCCTCAACTTTGCACTCTTCATCAACCTTGGCATCATTAATAATATTTTGGTTGAATATTTGGATTTCCTTTTTGTGCTCCAAAAGCTGGCCAGTATCCATAAAAATTGATTGTAGGACATCAGGCGCCTCAACCTTTTTATTCAATTGAGCCTGCAGGTCATGGATATCTGAGCCAAATTGGTATATCTCTTGCCTAAGCTCAGTTCTTCCTTCTATCATTTGTTCAGTCATATTTGAAAGACCATCACGGATAAACTCGTCAGATTTTAGCAGTTGAGCTTGTTCCTCTAGCCAAGATTGGCTCACTACATCTGCTTCTTCAAAATCATCTTCTGGTTGGAACTCACTCTCTTTAGCCACTTCCTCTGCCTCGGTATTCATTCTCATGAGTGTTGCACTAATCCTTTGCATAGCCTTTTGATTTTCATCTTGTTTCTCGGCTATCATGTTTTGTTGCTCTGCTACTTGTCTCATCAAGTCCATAATATGAGCCACGTTTTCCATATCCTCCACTTCCTTGCTCCTATCAAACTCATTGACATTATTAGAAACATTAAAATAAAAGCTCTGAGAAGGATAATAAGAATTAGGACAACCATCCCAATGGCCACCTTGACAACCACACACATTACAAAAATTCCACACATTAGATTGAGTTGGACAATATTGCCTCATGTGTGGTCCTCTAAAATATGGACAAGGATCGTCATAATAAGAATAACTACTATTCGACCAATTATCATTCCAAGATGCCATGTCAAGAAAGATAATAAAATATTAAATTAATATACATATAAAAAAATAAAAAAATAAAAAAATAAAAAAATAAAACTTAAATAGAAAAAAGTAAAAATTCAATCTATTAGAATAGTTAATTTCTAAGTCCCCGACAACGGCGCCAAAAACGTGTTTCTCCCAAACGCACACGCAAGTATACGTGGTGGACAAGTAATATAGAATTGTAAGTCCAGATATCGTAACCACAGGGACTTATGATTAACTATCAACTAAATTAAATCCAAACAATTAAACTATTCAAGAGAATCCTAAAGTATGAATATTTAACTAAAATTAATCTAGAATAGTAAACTATGAAATTAAAGAAACAAGTTCGCGAAATTAGACACGAATAAAATAAGAGCCGATATTCTAGAGTTATGGGTTAGCTAACAATCCCGTTGAGTTTTCCACCTAAATTGTCTAATTAGTTTATCTAGTTTATTGATTGACGAGGTTAATATTGCTCGTAGCCTTCTCCTGAAGTACAACTCGCCTATTCAAGCTAACCTAACGCCTATATTCCTATGGAATTAGGATTAACAAGAACGCATTAATAATTTCCGTATAATAACCAAGCAAGGCGATTAGGTATATTCCTATCCTAACTGCAAATCCGCTCTCCTTAAGAGTTAAGATCTTGCTCTACCCAATCTTATATGCAATCTAGAATTCCCTCTCCCGAGTTCAATCCTAGATTCGTAGGTAGTATTAGATTGGTGATCAAGCAATCAAATAATTAAGCGCAAGATTGAATAAAAAACCAATATGATAAAATAATAAGAACAATTCAAGCTTCAAACTACAACGTTCATGTAGCACCCAAAATCTAGAACTAATAAACTATGAAATTAAAGGAAGAGAAGAGAAGAAAAACTAGGTAGAAGCCTCCCCCAAGCGTGATGTGTGTCCCTCCACGTGAATTCTCCTTCAAAATATGTTCGATCTCCCAAAAATAAGGTTCTCCTATGTATATATACCAAGTAGGGTCGGGCCCAAACAATTTTACCTTCACCCACACGAAAAAGGAATTTTATTTGACGCCTGGACGCGGCGCGGGCGCGCCAAAACATGCTCTCTGATTCTGCCGCGTTCAGTTCCGCAGTCGCGGTTTCGACCGCGTTTCTCACCATGTTCCGTTCGGAATTTGAAACAATGTAAAATATGAAAGTCGTATCCCTTTGAGTTAGCTGTCCAACCATATATTATATATCCTAAATGGAGTTCAGAGAAAAATGTTATGTCCATTTTACTAGACAGTGCTTAATATGCCTCATCGAGTCTTCGTTTGCTCTTTATTATCAAATTTGACCCCCGAACACGATCCCGGCTTAATTCCTTAAACTTTTACTCAGACTTCAAAGCTTCAAATCACTTAAATTCATTCCATAACATCTATATAGATCGGATTCACACCTACAAGGTATAAAACACACAATTAGTGCAAAACACTAGCGATTAAAGCTCAAACTCAATTAAAGTGCAGTAAAATCGAGTGTAATAAGCGACTAAAATACGTAATTATAGCCTATAATAAGTGAGGAATGCATCCACCCATAGGTTTTGCCTTTTTTCTTCTTTCTCTTCTGTATTCGGGTTCTCGGGGAGATATGTAAAGACACTCTTATAAACATATATTTTTGGGAATGTCAAGAAACTTTCTTGTTTCAAGTCCTTTATTTTTCAGTGCACAAATGAACCTTTGGATTGTAATGTCGACTTTTTAGGGACCATTCATAGAATAATAAAGACCTCAAGATCGGGTACCATCTCGGGCTAGATCGATATGGGGATCATTTGATAGCTTCCTTTAGAGCCTACTCTTGTAGCGGCAGAGGTCCTTGATATTGGGTATCATCTCGAGGTAGGAACAATAGATCTTTTTAGAAAACTATATAAGTAATGATGAAGATCATCGAGACCGGGAATCGTCTCGAGGCTATATTAATATCGGCGGCTCCCAAGAGCCCGTGTTGTGGTAATAGAGATTCCTGAGATCAGGTACCATCTCGAGGATGGATTGACACGGACGGCTCCTTAGAGCTCATAATAATAATGGAGGCCCTTGAGATAGGGTACCATATCGAGGTCGGAATGGCTTAGGGACCTCGAGCCCTTGGACAACGTCATTCATGCGACGAGATCTCCAAAGTGATCGAGGCGGTCCCGCTGGTTCATTTTCCCAAAAATGGCAATGGCATGGCCAGAATTAATTGGCCTCCAAAGTAGGCGAACAGTCGTTGCTTACCCTATAAATACATTTGTTTCCTTCAGTTGAAGGCTTTGCTTCTCTGAGCAATTGCTTCCTTCGTAGAATCTTACTTTCTCGCCCCAGCCCCTTTTCTTTTTGTTGTGACTCAAAACTTTCTCCCAAGATTTTACTTCCCCTTTTCTTGTTTCTCCATTTTTATGGCTGCTATAACCAAGCCCGCTCATCAACAAGGGGAAGGTTCTAACTCTGTTCTTGTCACGGTCAGTGGTACACCGCCGGCTTCTGGTGAGCTAGCCCCGAGACGCTTTTCCTCGAGGGGAGATATATCATTAGAGAGACCTTATGTTGTTCAGGGCCATCGAGAGCATGCATTGAAGTCCATCCCATCCATATGAGGGGAGCACCTCGGGGGATGAGGAGAGATTCCGGATGGGGGGAGAAGGTGGTACTGCAGGTGCCTTCCCTAGGAGAGAATATCACAGCTAATGTAAATGGATTTTTAAACGTATACACGTTTCCCTTTACGTTGGGCTCTCTCGATAGGGCCGTGATCGAGTTTTGTAAGAGATATCGAGTTACCCTAGCACAGGTTCACCCGTCATTTTGGAGGATTGTATTAATGATAAGATTCTTCGTGGAAAAGGCCGGGCTCGAGTTTACCCTCAATTATCTCATTAGGTAGTACCGACACTTGCATTGCAAAGGCCTTGTCACTTTACAACGTCGGACCTCCCGGTATTCCGTTGCGAGGGGCGAGAAGAGTGGGGAATGAGGTTGGATGAGTCAATTTGTCCAAGTGCGAACCATCGACATCATCCCCGCAGAATTCCTGTCGTTCCCTTAGGAATGAAATTTCACACATAAGTGGCACACTTGCGTTTTTACTATGTTGATTTGTAGTGGATGTTGACTCTGTATTAAAGCTTTCTTTCTGCTTCTGCAGTGGCCCCGTGGTCACCGTGTGAGGTCCCCTATTTAGCGAATTGGATATGGAAGCTGATGGCTTGCTCGACTTATGACAATCGTAAGTGGCGAGTTCTGTCGAAAGGCAGATGGGAGGTCAGAATCCATGGTGAGCGTCACTAGGCTCCTTCCTTTAAGGAGCAAACATCCTTTTTAACAACTTCCTTTCCGCAAATGTTGGAGAGCTCCCCGGTGCCAACCCGTGTTCTCTTGAAGGAGTAGGGGAGTCGTCGGCCTCAAGGTCGAATAATGATAACAATCGGAAAGGGCCTTCGGCACACGAGGAAGCTCACTGTGAGGCAAGACCTACCCATAGGTATAAAGGTGATGAAGATGGTGTTGTCAGACCCGAGGTCTCCAGCCTTGGGAGAGGAGTTTCTCCCATGCCACCATCTTCTTCCCCGACGGAAGGTACTTCGAGGGGAGAAGGTCTTCTGCCGCAAGTTTCTCATCTCGTCGAAGGTAATTCAAGGGAAGTTTGGGGCCAAGGACCATTCGATGGGAGCGAAGTCCCTAGCGATTATGTCCCCTCTCGGGATGGTTCGATTGGGGCCGGAGAGGCTAGGCCAGGAGATGCGTGCTCAACCTTTGAGGAGGCTCAGCAGCTCTGCTCTGTGGTGAGATTCAGTGATCCTTCGATCTTTCGATTTCGTATTTTCATGTCTAACTGGAGTTAGCTTTTCATAGTCCTTTGATAAACTCAAATGCTAGTTGCGGAAAGCTTTGGATGCGGGGAGATACCTTAGGCTTCTTTGTGATAAACGAGCAAAAGAATTGATACACCTTCGGCACGAGGTGAGTCAAAGCCATGACTACGAAGGCCGCCTCAAGGGACAAGTACCCTTCATTTCGATGGTATATATACTTCTTCTCCTATCTTCGGACACTAATATTATGGTGTTTCAGCTGCAGAGGAAGACAGAGGACCTGGAACGCCTTTGAGGCAGAATTGGTCAAGCCGAACGCACGTGCAATGGTCTTAGGGCTCAGATGGACGCCCAATTTGTGGCCAAAAGGAATGCTTTGGCGAAAGCTTCTTCCCTCGAAGTGCACCTCCAAAATGCTTGTGAATACAACTCGGTGAAGGCGAGCAATATTGAAAGGCTCGAGAGCAAACTTTTGCGGATGAAAGCCGAAGTTGTCGATGCCCGGGCCGTAGTTGAAGAGGCTCGAACAAATGCCGACAAGAAAGTGGCCGATTATTTGAAAGATGTCACCGATGCTCGGGCTGAACTGAGAGGGGCCTTTGAAAGAAAAATGAGAAGCAAAGTGTATGCCCGGTGTAAATCTCGGAGGGAAACCCTCGAGGAGATACACGCTAGGGGATTTTATCTCTCGGATGAGATAAGTAAGGCCAAGGCGGATGAGATCGACACCAAGTTTTTCCTTTCTCCTGGTGCTGATGTTGATATTTGAGGACTCTCGAAGGAACTGGTCCCGAGGATAGGCTAGGTTTTCCTTTTTCTTCCTGGCATGAGTCTCTCTGCGGGAGCGTTGTGAATATGTTAATACATATATATGAAAAACCTTTCAATTTTTTCAATCTTCTTGTGTTTGTCTTTCTTGTCTTCCCAATGTTGGCCCTAAGGCTTGTTAGGTTGGCCCGTAGGCTCTTATGCCCTTGCCCTTAAGTGTTTTTAGGTTGGCCGGTAGGCTTTTTGACGTTGGCCCGTAGGCTTTTTAATGTTGGCATGTAGGCTTTTTGATGTCATCCCGTAGGCTCCAATGTGTTTTCCCTTAGGAATTTTAGTTAATCGTTTCAGGATCTGTCCTCGAGTCGGGTTACTCGAGCCTTAGGTTTTTTAGAATTAGCCCTAAGGCTTTTGAGCAGGCGCCAAGGCTCTTACGCGTTGGGTCGATACGACCTTTAGTGTGGCTATATTTCCCCTCGCTAAAGACTTATTTGAAGTATCTTTGTTCATTTGACTCTTCGACGGCCCAAAAGGAACCTCGATTATGAGTCGTTATGTGACGATAAATGAGCACCTCAGAAGGTTTTTCCCTATGGCTGAATTGTCTCGAGCCTTTTCTTTATTTGGAGCTGACATGAAAATGATCGAAGCTCTTTTTTTTGTGCTGAGGGTAGCATGCTTTAACTGGTTCTTTCCAAAATAATTTCGAAGGATTTGATTTTATGGCGATGGTCAGGCATCCCCGAGTCGCGTTAGTTTGGCCTGGGCCTATCGACCAGAGTTTTTTGTGTTTGGCAGCCTTAAGTCCCCGAGTGAGGTATCCTCAACATCTATATTCTAGGGTATGCCTTTTTAGGGGTCTTACAAGTTCGAATATATAGCCTTGGATTTGAACTCGGGATTATGCCTTTTTCAAGGTTATATGATTTGGACATGCCTTACGCGAGGTCTTACAATTTTGGTCATGCCCGTAGGATTTATGGTTTTGGTCATGCCCGTAAGACTTACAGTTCCGATCATGTCCAAGGTCACCCGCTTGGGATATTATGGCCTCGAGCTTTAATAACTCGATGGGGCGACAGTCGATGATAGACCCCGAGACATCGAGGGTTTTTTGGCCCTGGGGCCTTTTCTTGCGAAAATAAGAACTCCTTTGAACCGCAAAGTGTTTTGGTAGAGAACGATACTTTCTTGATTGTTTGGTACAGGTATACATGTTTTTACCGTCGAGGGTTCGATATCCTATGCGGACACTGTTCATTTGACCGTTTGGCCCAATACATCATTTTCCTACCGAAACCCTCTTTGGCTTATTTCAGTTTTTTCGATGAGGTGGCCTCCTGGGGAGGGGGGTGCCCCCTAGTATTCGAGGTTGATTGGAGAGAAGCCTTAAATACTTGTCTAGTTTCTCCTTAGGTATCACATAGGTGTTGCCTCGTTAAAAACCTTGCCGGCAAAACCCTTTCTAGGATAAACTCCGATCGAAGGAAAAGAGTGCAACGCATGCTTTAAAACCTAAGGTCTTCAAATCGGAGGGTACTTTGATTTCTTTTTTTCGGGCGCTTGCATATAGGTTAGTATAAAAGGTGAATAAAAAAGGGAGGTGGTCATACCTTAATAGCGACGGAGCCTACTTGTTCTAAGGACGCAGTACGGTCCTTAACTCGAAGCTTGGGGTGCAGCCGAGGAAGTAGCTTGTGACTGCTACTTAGTTGTTTACTTATCCTTTGGTTTCTTCAATATAGAGGGTGTAAATATTGGTACAACATCATATACCGCGAACATCTCCCTTGCTGCATGTTGCTCCCCGTATACTATTTTTATTCCCTCATTTGTTGGAAATTTGATCATTTGGTGGAGAATCGATGGTACTGCTCTCATGAAGTGTATTCGTTGCCTCCCAAGCAAGGAATTATACCTCATGTCTCCGTCGATGACATGAAACTTGGCGTTTTTGGTTGTTCCGGCCATGCAGGCCAGAAGGACAATTTCCCCTTTTGTTGTCTCGCTCGCCATGTTGAATCCGTTAAGGACTTGAAAGGCGGGCACGATCTGGTCGAGCAGTACGAGATGCTTCACCACCTTCAACCTGATTATGTTGGCTGAGCTACCTGGATCCACGAGTGCATGTTTAATTTGAAACATATTCACAAGGAAAGAAATTACCAGTGCGTCGTTGTGAGGTTGAGACAGGGTCTTGAGGTCCTCGTCGCTGAAAGTGAGGGTGTCCTCGGGTATGTAACCTCGAGTTCGCTTCTCCCTGGTGACGGATTTTGTTGTTCGTCTGAGGATGGGTTCTTGTGGGGTATCGATCCCGCCCATGATCATGTGGATTACATGTCATGGATCTTCTATTACGCTCTTCCTATCCGCCTCTCTTTCATACCCGAGGACACCCTCTCGAAGTTGGTTTTTGGCCCGTTCACTAAGGAACTCTCAGAGGTGCCCCTTTCTAAGTAGCCAAGCTACTTCCTCTCGGAGCTGTCTGCAATCTTCGTCTTATGACTGTGCGAGCTGTGAAATTCACACACCACGATATGGTTCCTTTGTGATGGATCAGATAGTATGGGTTTCGGCCATCTGGTGTCTTTGATTTTATCCATCGTCGTCTCGATGTCTGATAGGTCAAGGTTGAAGCTGTACTCTAATAAATGGGGTGCCTCCACCGTTCCTGTGTGTCTTTTGAAACTGACTCTGTTTATGAGTCCCTGAGGGTTCTGTCCTCGATCTGCCCTTCAGTCATTCCGAGGTATGTTGCGCCTTGGAGCGTTCCTCCGGTATTCAGTGTATGGCCAATACATTTCCTTGTTTGGCCTTGGTTCCTTTGCCAAGATCCTGCTAGGATATATCGAGCTCGATGGGCCCCCTAATTGGCCGTCCTCGACCCTAATCTTTGACTGGTATCGATTGTGGACGTCCGCCCAGGTGAGCGCGGGATATTCAACCAAGTTTTGCTTCAGCTTCTTTGAAGCTATCGAGCTCCGCTCGTTCAAGCCTTGGGTGAAGGCCTGTACTTCCCAGTCGTCAGATACGGATGGTAACTCCATTCGCTCAATTTGGAAGCAAGACACGATTTCCTGCAGCATCGCGCTCTCTCTCTCTTTGATTTTGAAGACGTTAGATTTCCTAGTCGCGACCTTGATGGCACCAGCATGTGCCTTTGTGAAAGAATCTGCCAGCATGGCAAACGATTCTATCGAATTAGGAATTAGATTATGATACCACATCATGGCCCCCTTTGACAGTGCTTCTCAAAACTTTTTCAATAGGACAGACTCAATCGTCCTCCTTCAAGTCGTTCCCCTTCACGGCACAAGTGTAGGCAGTGATGTGCTCGTTGGGGTCCAAGGTTCTGTTGTATTTTGGGAGATCGAGCATTCTTAATTTCTTCAGGATGGGCTTCCAGGCCGTGCTTGATGGGAACGACCTTTGTACGAACTTTTTTAAATCTACACCTTTTAGAACGAAGGGTGCGCTTGGGATCTAGTCGACCCTCGTGTTGTAGGTTTCCACCTTTTTGTTGTTGGCCTCTATTTTTTTCTCGCCCGATTTGATCCTCTTTGTGAGGTCTTTGAGCATTTTCATAATGGCGGGGTCGGTTGTCGATCCGTTGTTGCTCGACTTCTCCGGTACTGGTTCGACTCAAGGAGTCATTCCTGGTGCTACTGTGTTGGGAGTTTTTTGATGGCTTTGCAGCTTAGCAACTACCAACGGTTGTGCCTGCAACATTTCAAAAATAACGTGAAGGCTAACCTGCCTCTCTTCTCGGGCTTGAGTGTTTTGAACCTCCTATTCTTTTTCCTGATGCATATCCCCATCTGTGCGAGAACTAATATCGACGTGTTGGGTGTTACACGACCCCACATCCACTGGGTTTGGGTCTGGTGCGTCCTCAGGGTTCAGCGGTGGTACACCAATGCCTGGAGCAGCTACGCCATTTTCTCCACGGTCCTCAGCACCGTTGTTTTTGTGTGCGTTTAGTGAGTTAGACATTCTGACCTGAAATCAAAGATTCTTTGGACAAGAAAAGGTGTGAAGAATAATTGGTGTTTTTCAGTGAACCAACACTAAAATAATCACTATTATTTTTAGCCCCACGGTGGGCGCCAAACTGTTTACCTTGAAAATGATAATTACAATTATATTTAATCATGTGGTTCTAAAAATACGCGATTTATTTTAATGCTAGTTGTTAAGCAATAGATGCTAAGTGTGAGTAAAATAAAATAAGGTAAAACGATATGAAATCGAAGATAGGCGAACCAGGCTGCCTCGTATTGGGGGTTCCGAGCTAACCGAGCTTGGTCCTCGAGGTCGAGGCTCGAGATTAGTGGTGTGCGATCGATGAAGCTACAACAATTCTATGGACCTCAGAGGAGGCTATTTATGATCAATGATGGATAATAAATGAAAGACAATCAATGAAATACAATAAATGCAAGTATTAAATCAGTAAAGAGATAATAGAGGATGTTTAAGTTAGAGAGCAAAGAATGTTCTTGTTCCTTGTACTGAATATCGTGTGTGCAAAAAATGACAAGTGCCCACTTTATATAGTAGGGGAAGTCCCAACATAGTACATAAGTATTTATTACAAAGATATGCGGCTGATACAACTATTTAATGTCTTAGTACGGACTTGTACTTAGTTGTAGACTTAACCGCCCTAGCCCATGTGCTGCTCCTCGTGACAGTCGCCGATCTGCATTGTCCTGAATCCAAACATAGAGAACAATCGAGGTCAGGCCTCGAGATGTATCTCTGCCCTTATGTGGATAAGCTACGAAATGCCATAGTAGTTGTAAAATCGGTCTCTCCGATTTTAGCCGTGTACAAAGGTCATCATATTGACGCTCCCTGATACAGTGATAAAGAGAAGATCCAATCTAACGAGCTGGCCCACTAAGGCCTGAACATCCAATGCCAAGGGTCTCTCTGTTGCCGGAAGGTGTGATAAACTCCCCAAATTCTCCGCCCGGCAACACAAAGCATCGGCCACCACATTGGCCTTCCCCGGATGGTACAAAATAGTGATATCATAGTCCTTAAGAAGCTCCAACCATCTACGCTAACACAAATTAAGATCCTTCCGCTTGAAAAGATGTTGTAGACTCCGGTGATCAATATAGATCTCATAATGAACCCCATACAAATAATGACGCCAAATCTTCAAGGCGTGAACAATGGCTGCTAACTCAAGATGATGGACATGATAGTCTTCTCATTGGTCTTCAACTGGCACGAGGCATAGGCAATCACCCTACCCTCCTGCATCAGAACACATCCAATGCCTACCCTCGAGGCATCACAATACATGGTGCAAGAACCTGAAGTTGGTGGCAAAACTGGAGGTGTGGTCAAAGCAGTCTTGAGCTTCTGAAAGCTCTCCTCACACTCATTTGACCACCTGAATGGAGAACCCTTTTGGTTCAATTTGGTAAGGGACGATGCAATAGATGAAAATCCCTACACAAAGCGACGGTAATAACCCACAAAACCAAAGAAGATCCTAATCTCCATGGCTCAGGATGGTCTAGGACAACTCTGCACCGCCTTTATCTTCTTCGGATCCACCTGAATACCCTCACTGGACACCACGTGCCCCAAGAATGCTACTGAACCGATTAAAAACTCACACTTTGTGTACTTTACATAAAGCTTCTCCTCCCTCAATATCTATAATACAATCCTCAAATGTTGAGCATGCTCGTCCTAGCTACGAGAGTACACCATGATGTTATTAATGAATAGAACGACGAATGAATCCAAATAGGGATGAATCACGTTGTTCATCACATGCATAAACGCAGTTGGGGCATTGGTCAGCCAAAATGACATCACCAAGAACTCATAATAGCCATATCTGGTCTTGAAAGCTGTCTTAAGAATATCCGAATCCCGAATATTCAACTGGTGATAACCGGACCTCAAATCAATCTTGGAGAACACCCTCGCTCCCTGAAGTTGGTCAAATAAATCATCAATACGAGGCAAATGATACTTGTTCTTGACTGTAACCTTTTTCAAGTGCCTATAATCAATGCACATCCTCATGGAACCATCCTTCGTCTTCACAAATAGAACCGGTGCACCCAAAGGTGACACACTATGCCGAATAAACGTATCAAAGAGTTCCTGAAGCTGTTCTTTCTACTCTTTCAACTCTACTGGTGCCATACGATACTGTGGGATAGAAATGGGTTGAGTGCCCGACACCAAATCAATACTGAAGTCAATATCCTTATCGGGCGGCATTCCCGAAAGGTCTGCAGGAAACACATCCGAAAAATCCCGTACCGGAACAGAAACAATGGCAGGAGTCTCTACACTAACATCCCTCACAAAAGCCAAATAAGAAAGACAACCCTTCTCAACCATACGCTGAGCCTTCAAATATGAAATCACCCTACTAGGTACATAGTCTATAGAGCCACGACACTCCACCCTCGGAAATTCCGGCATCGTTAATGTCACGGTCTTAGCTTGACAATATAAAACAACATGACATGAAGATAACCAATTCATACCAAATATAACATCGAAGTCAACCATTATGAGCATCAAAAGGTCCACTCTGGTTTCCAAACCCCCAATAATCACCACACATGACCGATATACGCGGTCCACAACAATAGTATCGCCCATAGGAGTAGATACATGAACGGATGAAACTAAAGACTCACGGGAAATATCTAGAAAATGAGCAAAATACGAGGAAACATATGGTACATGGAACCATGGTCAAATAATACAGAGGCATCTCTATGACAGACTGAGACAATACCTATAATCATAGTATCTGAAGCAATATCATCTGGTCTGGCTAGGAGGGCATAGAAACGGGCTTGGCCACCCCCTGATGTGCCTCCCCCTCTCAAGCCTAATTCTACTGCATACCTCCAAACCATATTTTGGACGCGCTCCTAAGTTTAAAATCACCTAACATAACTAACGAAATCATCAGAATTCGAATATGATGTCGTATACACACAAGTCAACATCCGGTTGACTTTTCCAACTTAAGCTTCTAATTTAGAGACTAAGTGTCTCAATTCACTCCGAAACCACTACGGACCCGAACCAACCAACCCGATACGATAAAAGTATAGTTGTAAAGCACAAAAGAAGAAGCTTAACGGGGGAAACAGGGCTATAACTCTGGAACGGCCGGCCGGGTCATTACAATACTCTTACAATTAGATCTTTTTAGAATTTTTAAATTTTTTTATTGACAAATGATATTATTTTAGTTTAATAATTGAATTAAAAAAATCTTTTTAAACTCCTTGCGTACAATTGCATACCCTGTTGGTATAGCTATATACTATACTAGTATCATATGTTAGTTGAAATATTTTTTGACTGTATTAGCTACATTTAATTGGTACACTATTTGATTTTTCTTTAGTAATAGTAGAATAGTACAATATATTGATTTTTTTAATTTTCCTTTATGCATGTGCATTATGAAATGATTTTGAATTTTTTTTATGCGTTTGTTTTATATAATAATATATAGTACAATATCTTGAAATATATTATTATATTAATATGTGCTACCCTATTTTTTGATTTTTCTCTTTCTACATGTGTATTATGTAATAGTAGTATAGTCATATATAGTTGCTTGGAATTAATTAGTAAAACTGTATACCCTATTGGTATAATTATGTGTCATATTAGTATCATATGGTCGTTGAAATATTTTTTGGTTGTTTTAGCTGCATTTTCAGTAAATTCTATTCTGAAATGATTTGTATCATCATGTTTTGTTGTGTTCGATTTTCTTGTACCTATGTACATAGATTTTATGTAGTATGTAATAATTTTTATAGTTATATGCAGTTGTTGGAACGACCCCGTACAACTGTATACCTTATTAGTATAACTATATACAATATTGGTATCATATGCTAGTTGAATCATTTTTTGGTTGTATTAGCTGCATTTAATTGACATACTATTTGATTTTCTTTTTATAAATGTAATATAGTACAATATCTTGAAATACTTTATTATATTAATATGTGGTACACTATTTTTTAAAATATTTCTCTTTATGCATGTGTGTTATGTAATAGTAGCATAGTCATATTATTGCCGAAAATTAACCAGTAAAACTGTATGTCATGTTGGTATAGTTATATGCCATATTGGTATCATATGGTAGTTTGAACAATTTTTTGTTGTTTTAGCTGCATTTTAAAGTGAATTCTATTATGAAATTATTTTCTATGAACATGATTTGCAGTGTTGAAATGTTCTTGTGCCGATGGACATAGATTATGTGTATTATATAATAGTTGTAAAAGTTATTGGCAATTGTTAGAAACGACCCCTACAAGTATATACCTTGATAGTATACACAATGACCAAGTTGCTTTGCGAATATTTAGCTTACAGTGCGAGCATGTAACTTTCTCATACTTTAATTGCATCCTTTAATATTTTGGTACAGTAGTATAGTCGCAAATAGTTGTAGCAATATTCTATAGCAATTGTATACTCTAATGGTGTACATGTATACCATATTGGTATCACATGGTATTAGAAGTCTTTTTTGCTACTTATACTTTTATTGTATTTTTTAATATTTTATTATCATTTCTATTCTAACTAGTATATATGGAGATTTAGTAATCGTAGATTATGTTTTCTTTCTCCATAACTGGTTGTGTTACTTCTAATAGTAGAGTGTGTACTGATATTTGTAGGGAAAAAGATCAAGGTTTTCATGGTATTCACGTGTTGATTCTTAGAATCTGATTATGTAATTTATGGTGCTCAACATCATTCAATGCAATATTCAGTGAATTAGATCAAATGACAACTGATGCTATTTCAGTTTAATAATTGAATTAAAAAAATGAGAAAAAAAGACAAAAGGTATATTATACTAGTTATATTTAAAAAAAAGGTGAAAACATATTTACTATATCATTTATTTATTTCTATATAAAAAAGAAGTTAAATGAAATTAGAAAAGGAACAAGAAAAAAAGAAAAAAAAAAGAAAAAACGTAGTTAATTGGAATTAGAAAATGAACAAATAAGGAAAAAAATAAAAAGAAAAAAAATAAACCAAGATTGAGTGTGAAATAAGTTATGGAAAATATAAAAATAATAAGATTTAGGCAAAAATAATTGAATAGAAAAATAGAAAAAAGAAAATAATAAGAAGAAAACGAGAAAAGAAAGAAAAAAAGAAAAAAAAAAGAAAAGAAGCATAGAAATAAAACAGAATTGAAGAAAAAAGAGAAAATTTCACACAAAAATTACTATGAGTAGGAAATGTAATTAGTATGATGGGTAGAAAAATAAATAGGCAGGTAAGGGTAAATAATAATTTTATTTTCGTGGGTAACTATCATTCACCCCTTCAAAATTTTATTAGCCTATGTTTTACCCTATGAGTAGGAAATGTAATTAGTATGATGGGTAAATAAATGGACAAATAAGAGTAAATAATTTTATTTTCGTGGGTAACTATCATTCACCCCTTCAAAATTTTATTAGCCTATGTTTTACCCTATGAGTAGGAAATGTAATTAGTATGATGGGTAAATAAATGGACAAATAAGAGTAAATAATTTTATTTTCGTGGGTAACTATCATTCACCCCTTCAAAATTTTATTAGCCTATGTTTTACCCTTCGGACCTGAAATAGCCTTTATGCCCAATTTATTAACAATTATAACCAATATTCCCAATACACTTCTACTCTCTTTCAACCGCATGTTTCTCCTATCTCTCTCTCTCTTCCCATCTTCTCCAATCTTCAATCTTCCATCTTCCCCTTTTTTCTTATCTTTTCCCTTCTTCACTCCCTTCTTTTTTCTGTTTTCTTTTTTTCTCCTATAGCGACACGAACACACGTTTTAAAAAAAAAAGTCTCTTTATTCTTTGTGATCTCCTCCTCTTTCTGGCAAAAGTCTGGTTGTGGCTGCCGCTTTCTTCGCTTTCTGTCCACTTTCAAATATAGTATTGCATAATATATTTTCGGATTACTTTTGCAAGAAGAAGAGAAATAGAGAAAATAAAATAGTTGTTGCCGGAGAAAAGCTTTTTTCGGCCAAGTTCGGTGTCCTCCATTATCGTCAGTGCTTCTTTATCTATACATTCTGTAATTAGTATATAAAAATTGTATAATATAGTGTATAATCAGTGTGTATACATTATACACTAATGATACATTTATTATACACGTATTATAAAAAATTGGACGTGAAAGATTACGTTAACCATAGTGAGTGTTGAAAATATTATATATAATGTGTATACTATGTTTGCACATTTATATCAAAGGTGTGTCTACACTGGTATAATGCATATACACTTTTTATACAATTTCAATGTTCATATGGTTTTGCATATATTTTGTATATAAAGTGTATAATAGTATATACATTGTTCGACGATGTATAAAAAGTGTATATACACTTTATACTAGTGTATAATATATATAGTACGTGTAAAACCTATAAATCACCTTCTTCCTCTTCTTATATAATGGGTATTTTTGCTTATACAATATTATATTTTTCTAGATTGGATCACTAGGAAATAAATATATTTTGTAAAAGATAAAAAGGGGATTTTGGTGGTTATGGAGAAGACGGTTGGGTTTAATAATTTTTTAGGGCTGAAAGGGTGGATTTCGACGGGGATTTCACTAGGTTTGAAGGATTCATTGAGTTATTTGGCGGGGTTTGAAATATTTTAACTACTAATATTAAGTGTAAAAGAATGTTGTATTGAGGAGCCAGAGCCTCGGTTGATTTTCTGGGTTTCACTTGCTAGCCCTTATAATAGGTTTTGGCTATGAATTATATGCCTTATTTTATGGATACCAGTTATCATTAGTTTTCACTTAGTGGTGACAAATGACGTTCTCTCATTTTTCAAGTATACATTCACATCTTTGGATTGCAACAAAATTCATTGAGAATGATCAGCTAACAGATTTATCATCATGTTGACTCTAACTGTACTTGGTTTTGAGAAACTATTCTGTGGCTTGCATTTAATTTTCATGTTTCTTGAACAAGCAAGCAAAAGTGTGGTTTCTCTAAAATTATTCCTATTTTTAAATAATAAAATATGTAAAAGATATTTATATTGTCAAACAACTTGTAAAGTGAACAAGTTGGATTAACGCGGCTACTAGTCTCAAAAATCGCAAATACTAAGCTGATAAGTGAACATTGCAAAATGCAAAACAAAAAACATGACTAAGTGATGGCTTAAAGCGCATAGTGACAAATATGCTCGACAAAACAAATACAACGTGCCCTGACAAAATTGACCAGTCTCGTATCACTAAAAAGTACGAGAAAACTTCATTTATCAATATCATTCTTCACTAATGGTGATGGTTTAGTCTTCATCCTCGATAATCTTAGTACCAAGACCCTTCAATCCCTTAGGTGGGATCTCCGCAATAATTTCCAGACAATAGATCTCTTCCTTTGAATCCTCATCATCATTCCTCTTCCGAGCAATACCAACTATAACCCATCTTTGGACGCTTCGAATACCCTAGTCCATATTTGCTTGTTCAGCTTCACGTGCACCCTAATGACCTTCGTGCCTTCAATGTTAGACAGTTGTTCCACATATGCGACAACAATCCAACAATGTTAGGATCGTGAACTCGGGTAGTGCAGAATCTAAGAAAAAATAATGTTATAATTAAAATAACAAAGACAATGCAAGTTGATAGTAGACCTTTAAATCATAAGGCTTCTTTGGTCACCTCGGTCACTGCCATATATTCTGCTTCGATAGTAGATAAAGCTACTAAGCCCAACCACCACTAAAACATACAGAACATGTCTGTGATCTTCTTTTGTCAAGATCATATGCATAATCTGAGTCAACAACACCAACCAAAGTGTTATCATTTATCCCAAACACTAAAGATGTGTTTAAATTACCTCGCAAGTATTTGAGAATCTATATCACACATTGCCAATGTGCTTTATCAGGACAAGCCATATACCGTCTTACCACACTCACTGCTTATGAAATGTTTGGACGTGTACAAACCATTGCATACATAATACTACCGATTGCACTAGAATAAGATACCTTTGCCATATATCTCTCTTCTTCCTCTAACTGCGGTGACTGAGTAGCTGATAACTTAAAATGAGCAGCAACAGGGGTACTTACTAGTTTAGCATCTTTTATGACAAACCTGTCCAGTACTTTCTCCAAATACTTCTTATGGGTCAGGAATAACTTGTTGGCTCCTTGATCTCTTTTGATCTCCATGCCAAGGATTTTATTGGTTGATCCAAATATTTCATCTCAAATTCACTTTTCAGTTGACTTTTTAAATTGTGAATTTCTGTCAACTCTTTAGCAGTAATGGCACTGAAATAGGGCTGCACTGGTGCACCCCAAAAAGGCGGCGGTGCTGGATAAGGGGGCCTGCTAGACTGAACCCTCATGAATTGGCCCCTTCCCCTAGACGGAGCGCCACTGAATCCTCCAGAATGTCGAGGCCTCTTCTCTCCCATCGTATACAATTAGCCCTAGTTGCGGATACCCTCAATCCTCCAAGCTATCTCCACAACCTGCTCGTAAGGAGCTCCCATCTCAACCTCTCGGACTATAGTAACCTGAATACCATAATACAAGCCCGCAATAAACCTCTGCACTCTCTTTGCATTGGTGGGGAGTATGATAAGTTCATGGTGAGACAACTCAGAGAACCCCACCTCATAATCTGTCACATACATCTGACCTTGCTGGAGCCGATAAAACTGACTCTGTAGCTTTTCCCTCTGAGAGGGTGGAATATATTTCTCCAAAAGAGACATGTGAACTGGACCCAAGTCAAGGGAGGTGAACCCACTAGTTTTCTAAGAAGATAGGAGTGCCACCATCTACAAGCCTTGCCCTCCCATTGAAATGCAGTGAAGTCCACCCCATTGGACTCTAATACACTTATGTTGTGCAGCCTGTCCCTGCAACGGTCAATAAAATCTTGGGAGTCCTCATATTGCTCACCGCCAAAGGCAAGAGGATGTAGTATGTCCCATCTATCCAACAACTAATGCGGCTCAACAATCGCATCTGTTCTGGGTTTTGGTACAACGACTGCAACTAGCTGAGCCCCGCCCACAGGTATTGCACCTAGGGTCTGATATATGGCAACATCGTGCCCGCGGTAAGGGTTTGTGCTCCCCCTCCCACATGAGATGTAGCTAGGTATGCTGGCAATAAACCAACATGCGTCACAGAGTCCATTGATGTTTTAGACTTCAATACTACACAATATTATAAGTTAATTGTGCAGTACCCAATTTTCGAGTGCTGTCTAATAAGAAGAACCTGGTTCTTCTTAATCTACTACTTACTACAGTTTGCGGAATAATTAAGCAGTAATAGTAAAGACACAAGTATTTTTACGTGGAAAACACCTGGCTCAAAAGGTGAAAAAACCCCGACCTACTCCTCAGTAGGATTTGCTCAAAACTCTTCACTAAACACTGAGCCAAAATGGACTTACAAAATAAACTCTTTTGTAATCCTAGGACTAACTCTAATCCTCTTTGTATCAACTAGCCTCTAGCTAATTTCTACAGATTTCAAGCTAACTCTAACTTGAACAATGAGTACCTATTACAATTGCTTCTATGAAAGTTGATAAGGTACAATATTTAAACTCCTACTACAATCAACTAGACTTAACATACAAACGATGAAACTGTTCCTTCTAGTTGAACTGTAGCCTTTGTATCGCACACCAATTCTGGTAGCAAAACCTCTGAAACTTTTGCTTCAGAACTTGATTCACTTTTGTACTTGTGCGTCACTTCTTTCAGCAGTAATACTTTGATTATTTATAGAGGCCGTTTGTTGAGTCCATGATACAATTCTGATCCAACTCTTCCTTGGTAGACAAGTTTGATTGTAACTCAACTTCCTTCCTCTATTCCTGTCCTAGCTGAAATCAACTTCTGTCTTCTCTATCAATTTGCAACCTTTTCGTATTAGGAGACATTCTCTTAGTTCTTTGATACTTAGCAATCACTAATATATCCTAGACTTGTACGGTTTGTGATCCAACTGCTTCAATCAGAAGTGTGTGCTATGATGGACCTGGTTCAACTGGACACCTGTTGTCAATCTTCAAAACCCATTCAGTGATATGGGCCAACAAATTCCCCCTTTTTGATTATGACAAACTCTGTGCATTTATCCTGTATACACATCCAACACTTTGTATTTTTGTGAGCATTAATAATCAAGAACCAGGTTCATTAGGTTATAAATATCACTTCAAAAGTTTTTCAAAAATTGAAACAATAACTGGAGCACATCTTCCCCTTTTTGGCATCATCGAAAAGTTGCAAAATGATACTTACCAGTAATGAATTCTTACTCATGGTCAATTTAGGCAACTGCAGGTGCATACATGATTAATCAACACAAGAAACCAAAAAAGTAAGCTAAATCATAAATAGAGACATTTGTCAAAACACCAAGCTTTCATTTAATTAACATGGTTGATCAACACCAAAACAGATTAAAACAAAGACAATCAAAACATGAGTACGACAGAATTAAAAAAAAACCGAAACAAACAACTACACAAAGTCCCGAACTGGGCACTTGAAAGGATAGGAGGGGTAGTTCTGGAAATTCCTAAGTTTGGGGTGGTGCAGACGAGGCAGGACTCTTTGTTTGGAGAATAGACAACATTTGGTGTAAGACACCCTCATTTTTCTCCTTCTCCTTGGCGAATTAAGCTTTGAGAGCATCACGCTCACCTTCTACCTCAACTAAGCGAGTCTTCAAGCGAAGGATCTCGATATCCTTTTGCTCGCTTTCTTGCACCAGAGTACGGACCTTGTTGTTGACTGGTTGCTTCCGAGATGAACCAGGTTCATCTGCCGGGGCACTGAAAGTGTAATCACAAGACAGCAAAGTGTCCTTCCCAAAGAAATCCTTAGCAGTATCCATTTCAGCCTTCTTTTTGGGAACTTCAAAATGACCCAGAACTGCAGTAAGTATAAATCCATAAGGAATCGCATGGGCCTGGGTGCCATTTACCACCCTGTCCAAAAGCTGGATGATCAAAGATGGCCAATTGATCTGCTTGCCTCTATATAGGCACTCCATGAGCGTTAGATCCATATAGTTGGCAATGTGCCTGCGTTCTTGTCTTGGCAGCAGAAATTTAATCACAAACTCAAAGAACAGCTTGTGTTCAGGCTTCATCTCGCTTTTGTACACTGCCCTGGGCTCAGGCTCTTCTTCATTGTCACAAAAGAATCTGGTGATGGTAAGTGCTGAGGCCATTCCATCCAAGCAAGGCCATCTCTGCCTTGTATAATCGTCATATCCCTCAGATGGAATGTCTAGAATGACTCCCAGTTCTTGTGCGTCAAAAGAGACTTCAACTCCCCTGACCAATGATGTAACCCTTCCTCCAATCACAGTTGCATTCCCCATGAATTCCACTACTTCATTTCTGACTAGCTTTCCCTCCAAGCGAAGGACCATGTCCTTCCATCCTTGAGCTGCCAGAAAATCCACTAAGTACCTCATACTCGGCTCCTCCAGGTCTTTCAGCAATTTTCCCTTCAAAATATGTCGCTTGCCAAACATGGCAACTTTGTTCATTGACACTTCTCCAACCTCCTTCTCATCATCTCCACTCCAATCAGGATCATTATCTTTCTCAACAATCTGAACTTTCTTCTTCAACTTTACCTTTGACCGTGTCTTTGTAGATTACCCACGGTGGTAGCAGACATAGGTGCTGACTTCTTTGAGGAAGTCTTAGTCAATTTTGCCTTGGGTGTCTTGATCACCACTGGAGCAACCTCTTCATTCTGTTGGACCAGGTCCAACATCTCATCCACAGCACTAGCCTCAACAGGCTCCCCTATTTTCGCTTTCCCTTTCTCAGCTCTCTTTCTTTTGCTCTCTTGAAGAGCTTTTTCTAGCTTCTTTTCTTCTTCACGAACACTATTTCTTGTAGCTCGTACCCTTGGAACAGGTACACCAACATACTCATCAGTTTTCCTTTTCTTTGAGGCCTTAGACTTGATGGACTTAGGAGTCCTTCTCTTCTTGGGGTTGTATGAGTCCCCCAGTTTCTTAAGTCTCTCAGCCAAGGTTTCTTCCCCAGAAGAAACACGATCATCTATCTCCTTCATAAGCTGTTCTAATCCAGCAGCAGCATCCTCCACTTCATTAGTTCCCCCTAAAACTACGACATCATCTTCAAGATTATCAGGAATGGGGCCACAAATACTGAGTATGGAACCATCCTTCCCAGAACCCCTCACACCTGCATCTCCCTCATTCTCACTAAATTTCCCAGTTTTTCTTGGCCTTCTTGGTACTTCCACATCCACCATAGACCCAACCATCACAAATCTATTTTCAGAATTTAACACAGAGGTAACATCAGTATTACCTTTCTCAGCACTTGACGAACCAGGTGCATCATCCTCTTGTGCTGATTTAAATGATTCACTAGATGAATCAGGTTTGGGTTCTTCTTCAGCCTATAACTAATCTTCCAAGAACTTTTCTCGTGACCCCTGAAGCCACAGATTTTCGTGCAAGAACCTTGACACGACGGGGTTTTGGGGCTGGAATAGGTTTTGGTGTAGGTCTAAGAGCCTCATGGTATTCAGGGGTTTCAGGTGTCTCGGAGGATTCAGAACTGTAAATCGGTGGGGAATCAGACTCATATACTCCTGCATCGTAGTCACGATTTTCAGAATCAGATGAAGCAGACGACATTTTTAATTTTTGAGAGAAAAAGAAGAAAGGGCAAAAGACAGTGGAGATTTGAATGTTGAATGACTTGAACAGGGTTCGTCTATAGCTTTATTCACTATTGGTAATGATGGCCTATTTATAACTTGTGGATGGGGTAATTGTAACGGACGAGTATTAACACAAGTAGGATACTAATCGATTAAGGACTGTCAGTGATTTGACATTGATTAGACCGTTTCTTTCCCCCTAAAACTAGGCTAATTTAATGAGACGGAACTTCTAGAAACTGGTTAATTTTGGGTAAGTACAAGAATTTGAACTGATCCATAAAAGGATAGATTCCTACTCATGTATGCCTATAATTGAATTAATACATGTATGGAGATGAAAACGTACCTTGTCAGTCATGTAAACCAACATAGATGAACCAGGTTCATCCTAAACAAAACTTTATTTTGCCTCAATTCACAAATAGAGAAACATCATTAGCAACTAGGGAATCATATTAATACATGGAGGAAGAGTACGACAACAAAGACATAGTGTTGAGCAATGATTAATCTGTTTAAGTACCCTAATTAAAATTTCTAGCCATAAAACTTTCTCCCTTTTTTTTCAATAGGTGATCTTAATCATCCCTAATTCAAGCTTGTTTCTCTGATAATGCTCCCTACTCAATGCTTTGGTAAATATATCAGCAATTTGATGATCAGTGGCACAGAATTCAATTGAGATCATCCACTTCTCATAATTATCCCTCAGGAAATGGTGCCTAACATCTATGTGCTTAGTTCTCTTGCGATGAACCGAGTTCTTAATCATACTAATAGTACTAGTGTTATCACAATAAATAGGAATGCATCCCATATCTATAGCAAAGTCCAGGAGTTGTTGCTTAATCCACAGCAACTGAGCACAACAAGAGGCTGCAGCCATATATTCAGCCTCAGCAGTAGACAAGGCTACTGGATTTCGTTTCTTGGTAGCCCAACATACAAGGCAGGAGCCCAAAAAGTGAGCCATACTGAAGTACTTTTCCTGTCAACCAGGAAACCTGCATAATCAGCATCAGCATATCCTAGAAGGTCAAAATTACTACCTTTAGGATACAAAGGCACAAGTCAGTAGTGCCCTTCAAATATCTCAAGATTCTTTTCACTGTGTGAGATGGGACTCCTTTGGATTGGCTTGAAACCTAGAACATAGTCCCACACTGAACACAATATCAGGTCTACTTGCAGTAAGATATAGTAGAGATCCAGTCATCCCTCTGTACGTCTTCTGATCAACGGATGAACCAGATTGATCCACATCTAATTTTGTATATGTGGCTATTGGGGTATCTATCTCCTTTGAATCTTCCATTTTGAACTTCTTGAGGAGTTCTCTCACATACTTCTGCTGATGAATCATTGTTCCATGTGGAGTTTGTTTGATTTGCAGACCTAAGAAAAAGGTTAGCTCACCCATCATACTCATTTCAAACTCACTCCCCATTAATGTAGCAAATTCCTTGCTGAGCTTCTCAGTTGTTGCCCCAAATATGATATCATCAACATAAATTTGTACAATCAGAAGATCTTTTCCCTTTTCCTTTAAGAACAAAGTACTGTCTATTTTTCCTTGTTTGTACCCATGTTCCAGCAGGAATTTTGACAATCTCTCGTACCAGGCTCTAGGTGCTTGCATGAGACCATAGAGAGCCTTGTCAAGTTTATATACATGATCAGGTGTTTCTTTGCTTTCAAAACTAGGAGGCTGTTTTACAAATACCTCTTCCTTCAAATAGCCATTGAGAAAAGCACTCTTTACATCCATCTGATGCAAAGTGAATTCTATGTGTGCAGCTGCTACAAGAAGTCTGATTGCCTCCAATCTTGCCACAAGAGCAAAGGTCTCAACATAATCTATTCCCTCTTCTTGGTTGTAACCTTGAACAACCAGTATTGCCTTGTTTCTAGTAACAGTTCCATCCTCATCGAGTTTATTCCTGAAGACCCACTTGGTGCCAATTATTGATNNNCCATACTTGACTTCTTTCAAATTGATTCAGCTCCTCTTGCATAGCAGTTACCCAGTCAGCATCTTTCAAGGCTTCATCAATGTTCTTTGGTTCAATCATGGATAGAAATGCATCAAACGCACACAGATTTTTCAAGGAGGATCTAGTTTTGATTCCAGATCTCAGGTCTGTTATGATGTTCTCAAGAGGGTGAGAACTCTGATATCTGTGTTGTTTGAGAGCCAGTTGTTCACTTCTAGATTGTTCCAAGTTGTCTTGTTGCAGTGGAACAGGATCAGAATCAGTATTTTCATGAGAGATTCCCCCTGTCGAGTTGCGTGGGGTCTTTGGACCTGGTCCATCACCTGTTCCACCTCCCATAGGTGCTTCAATGTAGTCATTTCTCCTCACAAGTCCAAGCTCCTCATCTTCTGGTTCCTGTCTCTCAGATAAAGTGTTAGTTTCATCAAAGACAACATGTAGGCTTTCTTCTACACACATAGTTCTTTTATTATATATTTTCTAAGCTTTGCTATGTGTAGAATATCCCAAGAACACTCCCTCATCACTTCTGGGATCAAATTTTCCTAAAGAATCTTTGCCATTATTATGCACATAACACTTGCATCCAAAAGCCCTAAGATAGGATATATTAGGCTTTCTCCCTTTAAGTAATTCATAGGGAGTTTTCTCTACCAGAGGTCTGGTCATGCATCTATTGATAATATAACATGCAGTGTTAATTGCTTCTGCCCAGAAGCTGTGAGGTAGTTTGCTTGATAGAAGCATGGTTCTTGCCATGTCTTCAAGAGTTCTGTTTTTCCTTTCAACAACCCCATTTTGCTGTGGGGTTCTAGGAGCAGAAAAATTGTGATTTACACCATGTTCATCACAGAACTCAGTGAACTTTGCATTCTCAAACTCAGTACCATGGTAAGATCTAATAGATGCTAGTTGATGTCTTAATTGATTCTGAATCTTCTTGACAAATGAGATGAACATTTCAAAGGCTTCATCCTTAGATGCCAAGAACAAGGTCCAAGTGAACCTTGAGAAATCATCTACTATTACCATAACAAATCTCTTTCCACCTCTACTTAGAGTTCTCATGGGACCACAGAGATTCATATGAACTAGTTCCAACGGCCTGGTGGTACTGACCATTTTCTTACTTTTGAAAGAAGACCTTACCTGCTTCCCCCTTGCACATGCCTCACAAACCTTGTCTTCTTTGAACTTAATGTTAGGAAGCCCTACCACTAAGTCCTTAGAGACCAGCTTGTTAAGTTGAGTTAGACTTGCATGACCAAGTCTTTTGTGCCACAGGAGGGGATCACTGTCCAACACACTAAGGCAAGTGAGTTCATTGTCAGACAGTGTGGACAAGTCAATGACATAGATATTGTTCATTCTTTTTCCCTGCAAAACAATCTTGTCAGTAAGCAGGTTGATCACAAAACATTTTGTGGAAGTAAAAGCGACAAGGTTACCTCTGTCACACAGTTGTGACACACTGATAAGGCTATATTTCAAGCCATCTATCAGATACACATGTTCAATTGAACGTGTGTCATCTTTACCTACCTTGCCGACCCCTATTATTTCACCTTTCTTTCCGTTTCCAAAGGAGACATTTCCTCCTTTGAGGTTTTCAAGTGAAAGGAACCGTTCCTTGTTCCCTGTCATATGCTTAGAACAACCACTATCCAAAAACCAAAACTGGCTGCCTCCCTTCACTTGTACCTTCAAAAGAAATCAGGGGTTAGTTTTAAGAACCCAAACTAGTTTGGGTCCCTTTCCATGAGAGAATGGATGAATCAGATTTTTTCTGGCCCAATTTGGTAGCCAATTTTTCTTTTTAATGAATCTCTCATTTTTCTGACTGGCCTTTTCTTTTGCAGAACACTCATATTTAGAGTGGCCAGTCTTCCCACAATGGGTGCAAATTTTATTTTCAGGGAGAATGAGATACTTTCTTTTGGGATCCCATTTAGGCAATTGACTCCCAAAACCAATCCCTCTCCCGTTGCTACTATGATTCTCTTGGAGCCATATTTAAGCATCAGAAGACTTATTCCACTTTCGTGTTCTATCAAATTCATGTTTGACTTTGCCAAGTTCTTCTTTAAGAGACTTTATCTGCTCATCTTTGGCATACATTTTATCTTTCAATTTACCTAAGTATTCTTCTAGCTTTGCATGAGAATGATCAACTATTTTTTT
>ML259399.1:0-10115 GCA_005239495.1 Nicotiana undulata | reverse complement strand
CAAGCATATATATATATATATATATGCTTGTATTTTGGCTCGCGCCTCTCTATAGCTATTTTTTCTACCACTGGGTTATTATCCTTCGATATCATGATTTGATTTGTTAAATTTGGTAAATGGGTGAATAATTGAATCAAGTAAGAGAAGCACTTAGTGAAATTTACGTTGGCTTGCCTAACCCCGTTGTTGGGCGCCATCATGACTTGGATTAGGATTCTGGGTCGTGACATTTGGTCAATATGATTTGCATGTATATTGATTAGTATGACGGGGCCCTATCCCGACCTTTATGGTATTGATCTACTCTTAGAGGCTTGTAGACATATATCATGTATATGAAATATAGTATGGCCTTGTCGGCCCATGTTCAGTGTACGAGTGATCATTTTGTCCTTATAGGCCCCCTATGTCATATGTATAAGTTTGCATTACATGTTGGTTCGTCCTATGTCAAGTGTTCCATCATGTTTCATTCTAATTATCTCACAGTAGCCTTTGCATTTCATTTACCTATGATGTGACACGAAAAATATGTTACATTGGTACTCGGTTGAGTAAGGTACCGGGTTCCCGTCGTGGCTTATCGGTTTGGGTCGTGACATTATCTTCCAGAGGCTATGATATTTAGGAACCATTTCACTTCTATTCATCTCTGTCATGCGATTTTATTCTATCATTGCTGATTGAACTCTTCTATTCTTGTCCTTCCGCAAATGGAGAGAACACGTGCTACGTCTTCAGGTAGACAACAGTCGGAGCCCCTAGTGGCAACTCCTATGAGTGGCTAGGGCCTTGGACGCGCCAAAGGCTGAGGTAGGGGCTGAGCTCAGCCTAAACCTCGAGCAGCAAGTGGAGTTTGATGAGGAGGTTCCAGCCTAGACCGTACATGCTAGAACAACTCGGGTTCTAGAGGGGTAAATGTCACGACCCGATTTACCCTCCAAAAGGTATCGTGACAGCACCTAGTCTCTATACTAGGTAAGCCTAAATTTGCGGAAAAATAAATATAGTAAATAAAGACATAAAGGAAAACACAAGTAGACATAACATAGCCACTCGACATGTACAAATATAACTCCCAAAACCCGGAATGTCACATTCAGTCATAAGCTCTATACCAAAATAGCTCTATACAACAAAAAGGGAATTTATAAGATGTCTCTATCTAAACTGGAATGGAAGGTGACTCGGAAGATTCTTCGGACGCGGTAGAATTACCTTGCGGTCTCCTCGATGCAACTGCAATGACCACTAGCCACAGAACTGCATACTAGAACCTGGATCTGCACACGAAAAACATGTGTAGGAAAGGGCATGAGTACACCACATTTGGTACCCATTAAGTGCCAAGCCTAACCCCAGTCATGTAGTGACGAGGTCAGGTTAAAGCTCTACTGGATTTATAAGTAAACAATTTAAAAATAGCACAAAAGGAAAAGTAAATTCCAAGGTAAGCAGTAAAAAGGAATAATCTGAAATAAAATAGCAACAGGGAGCCCTCGGCTCAGCACAACGTATCACACAATGGAATCTCCCCGGATACCATCTCGTAGTCCCAAATATAAAGATGCTGTACAGGGGGATCTCCCGGAATACGTCCGTAGTCCCAATTTAAATATGTAGTACAGGGGGATCTCTCGGAATACGTACGTAGTCCCAATTTAAATATGCAATACAGGGGGATCCCCCGGAATACGTCAGTTGTCCCATTTTAAATATGCAATGCAGAACGAATGACAGATTAGGCATAAATTGAAACGGTTCATCAAATAGCAGGTAGGAAAAGCAATAAGCTATCTAACATGGCACACAGAGTATCAGATAAGAGATTTAATGTTAAGCAGGTAATCATGCTTTCCTAATCTAAGTTGAACAATTTAACACAGTAAGGCAAGGTAATAGGAGAAAAACAATTTATAATTTTCAGGGAAAAATGGAATTTTTGAAATAATGGCTCGTGTACGTACTCGTCACCTCACGTACACGGCGCCCACACAACAATTTATATCAAAACAACCTAAGGGGAAGTCCCCAACACAGAGTTAGGAAAGTCACTTACCTTGACTGCTCAACTCAACCTAAAATCACGTTCTTGCCACGAGTACCCGACTCCGAATGCCCCAAATTTTGTAAATACGATTGCTTAATGTATATATTACTTTAAAAAGTAAATCTAGCTAATTAGTTCGAAGCTAATACGCGAAATTAGGAAAATTGCCAAAAACGTCCCTCGGGCCCACGTCTCGGAATCAGGTAAAAATTACAAATTCCGAATACCCATTCACTCACGAGTCTAACCATACAAGAATTACTCGAATCGGATACCAAAATCTCGATCAAAAATCAAAAACTTAGCCCAAGAACTTCATCCAAATTTTCCCCAATTTTCCACCATAAATTCGAAATTAAAGGGTGGATTTAAGTGTATATTCATGGAAATTAGTCTAAACCGAGTAGGAATTACTTACCCAAATTGCCCATGTGAAAATCTCTTCAAAAATCGCACTTTCCCGAGCTCCCAAATTCAAAATATGTATAATGGTATAAACCCTCGATTTTGGGTTTTAAGATTCTGCGCAGCACTTTTCTTCACTGCGATCACGGACACCCAGTCGCGATCGTGAAGAGCAACTCACACGCGCCCTCAGGATACTCTACGCGAACGCTATGATACGTTCGCGAATGCGATGCCCAGCTCACACAACCTACACGATCGCGATTGGCTTCACGCGACCGCGTAGAGGAACACCTAAAGCCCCTGCCGCCTTATTTCTTCTACGTGAAGGCGTTAAAGCCCATGCGAGCGCAGTGGCCAAGGATGCCTACACTACGCAATTGCGTTCCTGTTCATGCGATCACGATGCACAAAAGTCCTTCCTGGCCTCAATTACTCTACATGATCGCGGACTCCCTCACGCTATCGCGATGAACAAAAGTCTGCTGCACTTACACCAGAAAACCAGCAATCACACACAAGGCTAAAAATGCCCGATGAGCATCCGAAACAAACCCGAGGCCTCCGCGACCCCAACAAAACCTACCAACTAGTCCTAATACCTCATTCAAAATTAGTCGAGCCTTAAAACAACATCCCATAACATCAAAATTGAGAATTATGCATGGATAAAAATGACACAACGGACCTACAACCACTTTCAGAATTCCATTCCGAGCCCGATATAAAAATTTCACCTATCGGCCGAAATCGCCGAAATTCTAACTTTCGCCAATTCAAGCCTAAATCTACACCGGACATCACAAAATTATTCTGAACACACTCCTAAGTCCCAAATCACCTAACGAAGCTATCCGAGCCATATATGTGTTGATACCCAATATTTTCCTCATATATTTGAAATATACATATATACTTTCAAAATAGTGCAGAAGCATCATCAAGTATTTTTCCTAATTTTTCCATAACTTTTAAAGATTTTAAACTAATTTATTCTCATATTTTATTATATAAATAATCATTAATTGCCTAACAAATAATTTTTATGATGATTTTATCATCTAATTTCATCATTTATATCCATACTAAGATTTAAATATTTTGGTACATTTATTATAATTACATCTCCATTTTAAAGCTAAAATTACATATTTGGCAATAATAACCCATATGTATACATGATTACATTATTCATCCAGAAAATGACTTTTTATATTTTATAACGTTAAGTAATTATTTTAAATCATTTTTCATGCACAAGTGATATTTTGTTATTTATTAATTATTTTTATAAATTATTTATTTGTTAAAATGGGTATTTAAAATCTAGCCCCTAAAATCCCCATTTTCGGATTTAACCCAACACCCTTATGTAACGACCCGGTCCGTCGTTACGTAAAAAACCTGCATTTGTAATTGTTGTTATAGATTGGTTATACTGTATTTGATGTATTAGAGTTGATAGGCTTGAAATCGAATGGTTGTAGTGAGAGTCCAGTCAATTAGCCTTTAAAAATAATCTTAAAATGGGAAAAATTAATAAAGAGTTGACTTATTGGTAAATGACCTCGGAATGTGTATTTTATGGCTCGGATAGCTTCGTTAGGTGATTTGGGACTTATGAGTGTGTTAAGAATAATTTTGTGATGTCCGGTGTAGAATTAGGCTTGAATTGGCGAAAGTTAGTTTTTGATGATTTTTGGACGGCAATGGAAAATAGGCCATCGTGGTCGGAATGGAATTTTGGCAGTTGGAACAGGTTTGTAATGTCATTTTGGACTTGTCTGCAAAATTTCAGGTCAATCGGAGTTGTTTTGGATAGTTTCGGCGTCATTGGTGGATTTTAAAATTTTCAAAGTTCTTAGGCTTGAATCCGATGCGAATTTGGTATTTGTATGTTAGTTTTGGTGTTTTGAGGGTGCAAATAAGTTTGAATGATCATTTATGACGTGTTGGTATAATTGGTTGAGGTCCCTAGGGGCTCGGGATGGATTTCAGATGAATAACGGGAAGTTTGGAATTGGGAACTTGCAGCAAACAACTGCTGATGCTTTTCTTCTGTGATTTCCGCACCTGCGGATGTTTAATCGCAGGTGTGGGGCCGCAGGAGCGGCAAAATGCATGCAGGTGCAAAGTTGGGCGAGATGAGGGAATTCCGCAGGTGCGAGGTATTTTCCGCACCTGCGAAGCCGCAGATGCGGAAGGACAAGCGCAGGTGCGGAGGCTTGGTTTTGGGGATTCTCCGCAGGTGCGGACTTGGGACCGCAGGTGCGGGTCCGCAGGTGCACTAAAGTGGCCGCAGACGTGGAACCACTATTCAGAAATATAAAATAAACCCTCCGCGACTTAAACCTTATTTTTACACCATTGTTGTACGAAAAAGAGCTCTCGGGGGCGATTTTGAAGAGGGAAATCCTTGTTCTTCATTAAGGTAAGTGTTCTAGTCATTAAAACTCGATTAAGGGTGATTATAGAACATAAAACCAGTGTAAATTCATGGAAAATCAGTAGAAAAATTGGGTTTTAGGGCTTGAGATTATGAGACATTCAAGGGTCGATTTGAGGGGTCAAACGAACTCCGATTTTGGTGTTCTTTATATGTACGGACTCGTGAGAGACGAAGAACACTTTTGTAAAAGAATTTCCGAATTTCGAGATGCGGGCCCCTCAGGTTTTGACCGGTTTCGGATTTTAAAGCTAAATTCGATATTTTTTAATTGGAATTCGTTCCTTAAGCATATATTGATGATAAAAATCTAACTTGGTAGATTTGGAGCCTTCGGAGGTTGATTCGAGAGGCAAGTGCATTGCGGAATAATTTCGGGGCTTGTTTTGAGGTAAGTAATGTCTTTAAATCCTGTCTTGAGGGTATGAAACCCCGGACTATGCACCCTTTCACGGGTTTTGAAATGAAAAAGTGGAAACTTTGGAAAACATCTTTCCGATTTAGGCGAATATTGAGTTGCGAAACCGATTTCTAAGCCTATGCTTAAATTAGTATTATTTTATTACGATATGAATTGTGCTGTAAGCCGTGTTTGGGGCCTAGTGACGACTTGTTTACCATTTGAGGGTTGTGTTTCCTATACCTTCCTCACTGGTATGTTATGATTTTTCACTCAGTCTATTATGTGAAATTGTTTTGACACTCAGAGTATTTTGATACTACTTCTTGAAAATGAAACACTATAATTGGGATGAGAACCCGATATATTTATGGCCTGAAGGGAAAATTGAGAGTATCTGACTGAGTGAGGCTGCTGGCCTATATTGTGAGGATGTTATTATGTGAGTGAGGTTGCTGGCCTACATTATGAGGAAGATATGATATGAGTGAGGATGTGGGCCTATATTGTGTGTGATTTATGCCATGTTGTGGCTTATTATAGCGCTTGGGCTGTAGGAGCCCCTCCGGAGTCTGTAACACACCCCAAGTGAGCGCCGGTACCAATTGAGTGATGCCCGCAGGGCTTATGAAGAGTGATTGTGAGGTTGCATGATGGGCAGAGTGATGGGGAGGTTGCCTAATGGGCAGAGTGATTGTGAGGTTGCCTGATTGGCTAATACTGAAAGATATTGTGATGTGAAATGATTATGGCCCGAGGGGCAGTTTTATGAAGATTATTATTGAGTTTTCAAACTGTGATTTACTTCGTTTTCAACTGGTTTTACTGAGAATTTTACTGAGATATACTGATATTACACTTGGTTCAAAGGATTTCTGGAAACTGATTTCGAACTTATGTATTTGCTGAATACTACCTGGTGACTTGGTGTTTACTGGCTTTTTGTGAAATTGTGTATCTGTTCTGTGTGTTTATATTACTCAGACCATGATTTATTTTCATTACTACTGAGTTGGCGTACTCATAAAGACTCGCTGTGCCTCTGTGCATAGATCTAGGTACTAGCTCGCAGCAGTAGCTGACGCAGGTTCGATAGCAGCATTTCACGGGATTTCGAGGTAGCTGTCCAGCGTCCACAACTTCTCCATTTCCCTTCCTTGATTAGTCTTAGCATTTGATTCAGATACATATATTATAGTTTTAGCAGCGTTAGATTTATTTATTCTTAGATGCTCATGACTATTGACTCCAGTTCTGGTTGGTTGTTTAGAGTTATTTAGTTCATTATTAGGGACGCTAGACTTATATAATTTATTTCTTTACTATGACTGTTGTTTATTGTTATATTGTGAACTGTTATGATTGAATAAATGCGTAGAAAGTGATGGTTGGCTAGCCTAGTTCCACGATAGGGCCATCACGACCTGTTAGGATTTGGGGTCGTGATAAGTTGATATCAGAGCTCTAGGTTGCATAAGACTCAACGGTCATGAGCAGGTTTAGTAGAGTCTTGCGGATCGGTACGGAGACGTCTGTACTTATCTTCGGGAGGCTGCAGAACTTTTAGGAAACATCTCTATTTTCTTGAACTCTTTCGTTCCAATCTATTGATTCTTGGAATCTAAACTTATGTTGTTTCATTCTCTCACAGATGGTGAGGACACGCAATACTGATCAGGGTGACCAAGCACCAGCCAGACCCACAAGGGGTCGAGGCCGTGGTAGAGGTAGGGGACCAGCTCAGGCAGCAGCGGGGGTAGTACCACAGGATCCCCTTATCACTCATGATCAGGTTCCCGCCGATGGCGCTCCAGCGGGACAGGCTCAGGAATCGGCAGTGCCTATTGTTATTCCGGGTCTTCAAGAGACCCTGGCTTAGATATTGATAGTATGTTCCAGTTTAGCTCAGGCAGTTGCTATGTCTACTACTGCCACTGCAGCTCAGACAGGGGGAGGCAATCAGACTCCAGCTGCCCGGACACCTGAGCAGGTTGTACGGGGTATTCAGGCACCAGGAGCAGCCCAATTCAGCCAGTTGCTCCAGCTCAGGATTTTGTGGTCGCTGCTATGCCTGAGGATGAGCAGCGTAGGTTGGAGAGGTTTAGCATACTTAAGCCTCCGACCTTCAGTGGCACAGAGGGCGAGGACGCCCAAGGTTTTCTTGATAAATGAAGAAGATACTACGTACTACGGGTATTTTGGATACCAGTGGGGTCTCGTTTGTTACATTTCAGTTTGCGGGTGCTGCATTTACTTGGTGGGAATCATTCGAGAGGCGTAGGCCGGTTGGTTCAACACCTCTCACATGGCAACAGTTATCCACGATCCTTATGGAGAAATATGTTCCTCAGTCCCACAGAGAGGAGCTGCGCAGGCAGTTTGAGCAGCTGCGCCAGGGAGAATTATCAGTCACCTAGTATGAGATGAGGTTTTCTGAGTTGGCTAGACATGCTTCTAAGATTGTCCCTACCGATAGGGAGAGGTTTAGGGGGTTTGTAGATGGTCTCTCGTATCAGCTTCGAATTTTGATGACCAGAGTGAGGGTGTCTGGAGTCACATTTGAGCAGGTTGTTGACATTGCTCGGGATATTGAGTCGGTTCGTAGGCAGGATCGTGAGGAAAGAGAGGTCAAGAGGCCTCGTGGATCAGGTAATTTCAGTGGTGCCCCTTCAAAAGGGCAATTTCATCCTAACAGAGGTCGTTCATTTAGATCTCCACAGTCAGTTCGCCCAACGTACAATGGTGTATCGCCGGGGCAGGGTCCTTGCAATTCTCATCAGGGACGTTCATCTTTTAGTGCCCTTCCAGCTCAGAGCTCCGCCCGAGCATCATCATACCAGGGTTCTTCTATGCATGGTTCGTCTGGTGGTTATCATGGTGGCATGGGTTTTTGTCAGTTTTCATCTCCAGCTCCAGGTAATTGTTATGAGTGTGGAGAGTTCGGACATGAGTGGAGGCAGTGTCCCTATCGTCCTAGTAGTTCATCCCAGCAAAGAGTTCATCCCTCGGCTTTAGCCCTAGTCATTTCACCACCTACCCAGGTCGCTAGGGGTAGTGGTCAGGCAGCTAAAGGCCGTCCTAGAGGGGGAGGTCGAGCAGGTGGGGGCCAGCCACGTATTTATACACTTCCGGCTAGGCCTGATGTTATGGCTTCTGATGCGGTGATTACATGTACTATTTCAGTTTGTCACAGTGATGCTTTGGCTTTATTTGACCCTGGTTCCACGTACTCTTATGTCTCATCCTATTTTGTGCATTTTCTGAATATGCCCCGCGAGTCTCTAGTTACTTCTATTCATGTTTAGACTCCGGTGGGTGATATTATTATTGTGTACCGTGTGTACCAGTTGTGTATTATATCTATTGGGGGTCTGGAGACCCGAGTGGACTTGATGTTACTAAATATGGTAGATTTTGATGTAATTCTGGGCATGGATTGGTTATCCCCATGTCATGCTATTCTTGATTGTCACGCTAAGACCGTTACCTTAGCTATGCCCGGAGTTCCGAGTGGAGGGGGTCTATAGAGCATGTGCCTAGCGTAGTGATTTCTTATTTAAAGGCTCAACATATGGTTGAGAAAGGGTGCGAATCTTATCTTGCGTTTGTGAGGGATTTTAGTAGTGAGACCCCATATGTTGATTCTGACCCTATAGTCCGTGATTTTCCGGATGTATTTCCTGCAGACCGGCCAAGCATGCCACCTGACAGGGATATTGATTTTTGTATTGACCTGGTGCCAGATACTCATCCTATCTCTATTCCCCCTTACCGTATGGCACCAGCAGAGTTGAAAGAATTAAAAGAGCAGCTTCAGGAACTCTTAGATAAGGGGTTCATTCGGCCTAGTGTATCGCCTTAGGGTGCGACGATGTTGTTTGTGAAAAACAAGGATGGTTCGATGCGCATGTGTATTGACTATAGACAGTTGAATAAGGTTACAGTGAAGAATCGTTATCCGTTGCCTCGTATTAATGACTTATTTGATCAGCTTCATGGAGCTAAGGTATTCTCCAAGATCGACTTGAGGTCGGGGTATCATTAGTTGAAAATCCGGGATTCTGATATTCCGAAGACAGCTTTCAGGACCAGATACGGTCATTATGAATTTCTGGTTATGTCATTTGGGCTGACCAATGCCCCAGCAGCGTTCATGCAATTGATGAACATCGTATTTCAGCCATACCTTGATACATTCGTTGTTGTGTTCATTGATGACATCCTGGTTTATTCCCGTAGCCAGGAAGAGCATGCGCAACACTTGAGAAATCGTGTTGTAGATATTGAGGGAGGAGAAGTGAAAACTTTTCCAAGTGTGAGCGTTGGCTTGGTTCAGTAGCTTTCTTGAGGCACGTGGTGTCTAGTGAGGGTATTCAGGTTGATCCGAAGAAGATTGAGTCGGTGCAGAGTTGGCCTAGACCATCTTCAACTACAAAAATTCGGAGTTTCCTTGGTCTGGCAGGTTACTACCGTCGCTTTGTGAAAGGATTTTCTTCTATTGCTTCACCTCTGACCAAATTGACACAGAAGGGTGTTCTATTCTGATGGTCCGATGAATGTGAGGAGAGCTTTCAAAAGCTCAAGTCGGCATTGACCACAGCTCCGGTATTAGTGTTGCCTACTGGTTCGGGTTCTTATACGGTCTATTGTGATGCTTCTAGAGTTGGCTTGGGAGCGGTGTTGATGTGGGATGGTAGGGTGATTTCCTACGCATCGAGACAGTTGAAGGTGCACGAGAAGAATTACCCGGTGCACGATCTTGAGTTAGCTGCTATTGTTCATGCCTTAAAGATTTGGCGGCATTATTTGTA
>MDKH01076034.1:0-11327 GCA_005239495.1 Nicotiana undulata | reverse complement strand
ATTTCGGATAATGAGAAAGAGAACAAGTAATATAACTATGAACAACTTACAAAGAAAGATCATATTTGAGAACAATTACTGTTGCTGTTTACATGTTCGTATATTTGATATATTTTCTTACATGATTTACTGCTCAGCATGTACCTTATTTATTTATTTATGTACTGGACCTTAGTGAGTATGTATTCTACCTCTCGTCACTACTCTTTACGAGTTTAGACGGGATACTCACTGGGTACATATTTGTTTATATGTACTCATGCTGCACTTTCTTTCTTTTTCTGCACTTGACTGTGCAGGTGCTGAGGCTGGTCCGTCTGGTCGTTCGCTTGTTGATAGATACTGATCGCGGCATCGCTCCACACGGTGAGCTGTCTTCTTGGCGTCATCCTGACAGCACCTCTGGAGCTTCCCAGTTTCATTTTTGCTCAGTCTTTTGTTCCAGGCTGCGGCTTGTATATTTTGTATATGTATTTCTACTGTTGTATCTATGTAGCCGCCCGTTGACACCGTGACACTAGTCCTGGCACACAATTGTTGTAGTTATCGGGGTTGTATATGTACTGGGCCTAGCTGTGGTTCAGCTTGTTTTCTACGGCCCTACCCCACGTTGTTATTGTATTCCGCACTTTCATTGTTATTGTTGTCCGTTGGCTTGCCTAAGCTGACCGTTAGGCGCCATCACGACCTAGACCGGTTTTGGGTCGTGACAGAGTGGTATCAGAGCGCTTAGGTTCACATAGTCTCACAAGTCACGGGCAAACTCAGTAGAGTCCTGCAGATCGGTACGGAGACGTCTGTACTTTTCTTCGGGAGGCTATAGAGTGTTAGGAAACTCTTTTTGTTAAGAATCTATCGTGCAGTTGGCCTTATACTCAATCTGTTCTTCTATTCTCTCACAGATGGTGAGGACACGTGCTTCTCATGATCCTAATTCGGGGGAGGCTGCTACCCCTGCCGCTCGAGGACGAGGTCGAGGCACTCGGGGTAGGGCTCCTGCCGGTAGGAGGGGGCGAGGGCGTCCCAGAGCTACACCAGCTGCACCAGTGGAGGATCAGTACATTGATGGGCAGGAGGAGCTGCCTCCAGTAGCACCACCTCCAGTAGCACCACCTCCAGTGGACTTTATGACGGCGCCAGGCTTCCAGGAGGTCATGGGCCGCATGCTGAGATTCATGGACGCGATGTCGCAGGCAGGCATCCTTCCTTTAGATCCTGCCACCTCTCAGGCAGGAGGGAGAGTTCAGACCCCTACAGCTCAGACTACAGGACCACAACGTACACCAGATATTCCGCCGGTTGTTAGGGCTTAGTCTGGGTTAGAGCCATCAGGATCCAGGCCAGTTCCGAGAGGGGATCATCATAAGTTATTGGGTAGATGGACACAGCTACCCCTACAGCTCAGACTACAGGACCACAACGTACACCAGATATTCCGCCGGTTGTTAGGGCTTAGTCTGGGTTAGAGCCATCAGGATCCAGGCCAGTTCCGAGAGGGGATCATCATAAGTTATTGGGTAGATGGACACAGCTACCCCTACAGCTCAGACTACTCGTAGTCCTTGAGTAACTCCAACCACCTCCGCTGGCGCAAATTGAGGTCTTTCTGCTTGAACAAGTGCTGCAAACTCCGGTGACCCGTGAAAATCTCACAGGGAACACCATACAAATAATGACGCCAGATCTTTAGGGCATGAACAATCGCTGCCAACTCGAGGTCATGAACTGGATAGTTATTCTCATGCACCTTCAACTATCTGGATGCGTAGGAAATCACCCTACCGTCCTACATCAATACCGCTCAAAGGCCAATCCTCGAGGCATCACAAAGACTGTATAGGACCCTGAGCCTATAGGCAATACCAACACTGGAGCTGTAGTTAGGGCTGTCTTGAGATTCTGAAGCTCTCCTCACACTCCCTAGTCCACCTAAACGGACCACTCTTCTGGGTCAGTCTGGTCATAGGTGCTGCAATAGATGAAAATCCATCTATGAAGCGACGATAATACTCTGCCAAACCAAGGAAACTGCGGATCTTAGTAGCTTATGACGGTCTAGGCCAACTCTGCACCACCTCCACCTTCTTCGGATCTACCTTGATCCCATCACAAGACACCACATGGCCTAAGAATGCCACTGAATCAAGCAAAAATTCACACTTTAGAAAATTTTGCATATAATTTCTTCTCCCTAAAAGTCTGAAGCACGGTCCTCAAATGCTGCTCATGATCCTCCTGGGACCGATAATACACCAAGATGTTGTCAATAAACACAATGACGAAAGAATCAAGGTAAGGTCGGAACACACTGTGCATAAAGGATGCTGGGGCATTGGTCAGCCCGAATGACATGACAAAAAACTCATAGTGACCATATTTGGTCGTGAAGGCAGTCTTCGGGATATCCGGCTCCCGAATCTTCAACTGATGATAGCCAGAACGCAAATCAATCTTGAAAAATACCTTGGCACCCTACAACAGATCAAATAGGTCATCAGTGCGAGGCAAAGGATACCTGTTCTTCATGGTAACCTTGTTAGCTGCCGATAATCAATACACATATGCATAGAACCATCCTTTTTCTTCACAAATAATACCGGAGCACCCCAAGGTGACACACTAGGTCCGATGAAACCCTTATCCAGCAACTCCTACAACTGCTCATTCAACTCCTTCAACTCAGGAGGAGCCATGCGATAGGGAGGAATGGAAATGGGTTGAGTGCCCGACAATAAATCAATGCCAAAATCAATATCTCTATCGGACGGCATACACGGAAGATCAGCTGGAAACACATCAGGAAAGTCCCTCACAATTGGAACTGACTCAACTGTAGGGATATCAACGCTAACATCTCTCACATAGGCCAAATACGCATCATACCCCTTCTCAACCATCCGTTGAGCTTTAAGGAAGGAAATGACTATGTGGGGAGTATACTCTAAGGTACGTCACGGTCTTTGAGTGACAATCAAGAATAGCATAATGGGGCGACAACCAATCCATGCCTAAGATAACATCGAAATCTACCATACCGAGAAATAACAAATCAGCTCTGGTCTCAAAACCACTGATAACAATCAAACATGACCGATATACACGATCCACAACGAGAGAGTCTCCCACCGGAGTAGAAACATAAACGGGGAACTCAAAGAATCCCGAGATATCCCCAGATGTGAAGCAAAATAAAAGGACACATATGAATACGTAGAACCTGGATCAAATAATACTGACGCATCCCTATTACAGACAGGGACAATACCTGTGTTGACTGAATCTGAAGCGACAGTCTCTGAACGGAATGGAAGAGCATAGTACCTAGCCTGGCCTCCCCCTCTAGGGCGACCTCGACCTCCACGACTTCCACCTCGAGCTGTCTGAGCAGGTGGGGTAGCAGTTGGGGCTGGAAGAATAGCCGGAGGACCCGGTGGAGCACGTGGAGGCTGATAAATCTGAGATGATGCACCCCTCCTAGCTCTGGGGAAATCTCTAATCATGTGATGAGGGTCACTACACTCAAAACAACCCCCCTGAGGATACTGCGGCTAAGACTGACTCTGAACTGGCTTGCTGGGCTGGCTGGTAATAGCACCTCGAGTAGGAGGCCTACTAGATACTGCTGGTGCATAATAAGGCTCCTGAGGTCTAGGAGAAGCTGGAAGAGCTGAATGAACTAGGCGACTCACAAAACCCCTACCATAACGTGTTGCTGGTACACGAGCTCCCGAATAATGACTAGTCTCTTGAGACCTCTTGGCCTCCCTCTCCTCTCTGTACCGAGAAAACATGCCCTCTATCCTCTGGGCAATACTCACTGCCTGCTGGTAAGTGATATCCATCTCCAACTCCCTGGCCATACTAGTCAGAATACCGGGGTGGATCCCCTCAATGAAGTATCAAACTCTCTCTAATTGTGCCAACCAAGGCCGGTGCATGACGAGCCAAGTCACTGAAACGAACTGCATACTCCGACACAGTCATAGTACCCTGGCGTAACTGCTCGAACTCTGCACGCCAAGCATCCTTGAGGCACTAGGGAACATACTCGCGCAAAAACATCTCTAAGAACTGAGTCTAAGTAAGTAAAGTTTCCTTGTCCGGACTACTCAGCTCATAGGCATGCCACCACTGATAAGCCGCTCCCCTCAGCTGGAAAGCAATAAAAGAAACCCCACTCGTCTCCACAATGCCCATAGTGCGGAGAATATAATGACACTCCTCAAGAAAACCTAGAGCGTCATCTGAAGCTAGTCCACTGAAAATAGGTGGGTGGTACTTCTTGTACCTCTCAAGTTTGAGCTGCTCTGCCTCAGAAGCAGCTACCCTAGCATCATGCTACGCTGGAGCCGCTGGGGGCATAGGAATATACTTAGGGGCCTGCCCAACCTGGACCCTCTGCTCAGGAGTACGGGCTGTAGGAGTCTGTACCCCTCCCCCGGCCTGAGATGTGGCTGGAGCTATCGGGAGTAGTCCCGCTTGAGTCAGAGTGCTGAAAACGCTCATGAACTGAGCCAAAGTCTCCTAGAGGGCTGGAGTAGTAATAGGGACCTCCTGTGCCGGCCCTCCAACTGGAGCTGCTCTGGGCTCCTCTGTCGCTGCTCTCGCCGGTGCTCGGGCTGCACCGCGTGCTCGTCCTCTACCCCTGCCCCTGCCTCTAACGGCTCTGGCTGGGGGCTTCTGGTGCCTGATCATCGGTCCGTCCGGTACGGGTCCTCACCATCTGTGAGAAATAGTAAAATAAAGTTTTAGAATTTTGATGTCAGTAACTAGCACGACAAGGAATTCCAAATAATGTGATTGTTCTTAGCAGTTACATAGCCTCCCGAAGATAAATACGGACGTCTCTGTACCGATCCGCGAGACTCTAATAAATTGGCTTGTGACTTGTGACTCCTATGAACCTAGACGCTCTGATACAAACTTGTCACGACCCGATTTACCCTCCGAAAGGCATCGTAACGACACCTAGTCTCTACGAGTATGTAAGCCTAAATTTGCGGAAAAATCTTAATTAAAAACGATAAAAGTAAAGACAGGAAAGAAAAAATCCAAGTAAGCATAACATCGCCGCTTGACACGTACACGTATAAATTCCAAAACCCGGAATGTCACATTTTAGTCACAAGCTTCTATATTGTAGTAGCTCTATACAACGGGAAATAAAATACATAGGAAAAATCTTGATATGGACCAGAATGGAAGGTGACCGGAGGATTCTGCGGACGCGGCAGAAATACCTTACGGTCTCGTTAATGACAACTGCAACGACCACTAGCCACGTGAATGAGAACTCGAACCTGGATCTGCACATGAAAAACATGTGCAGGAAAGGGCTTGAGTACACCACATTTGGTACCCAATCAAGTAGTGACGAGGTCAGGTTATGGCTCTAATGGATTTTCTAAATAATAAGGTTTAAAAGCAGTATAAAGAGATAAATAATTTCTACTGTAAGCACTTAAAAGAAATAACTTAAACACAATAGTAAAGAGAGCTCCCGGCTCAACACAACGTATCACAATGTGGAAACTCCCAGGATACCGTCCCGTAGTTCCAATGCGGTACAGGGGGATCCCCCAGAATACGTCCGTAAACCCCAATTTAAATATGCAGTACAACGGGGAATCTCCCAAAATACGTCCTTAGTCCCCAATTTAAATATGCAGTACATGGGGGATCTCCCAGAATACGTTCGTAGTCCCCAATTTAAATATGCCATGCGAATGAACGTCAGACAAGGCTTTAATTTAAACAATCTAGCAAAACACAGGCAAGGAAAGAAATAGAAGCTAACTAACATGGCACACGGAGTATCAAATAAGCAGAATTTATATGAAACAGGTAGTCATGCTTATTCCTAATTTACTACACAATTAATACCTTAAGCAAAATAAAGGAGGAATGACTTATGGCATGTGAAGGACAAAAACTGGAATTTTGCAAAAAATGGCCTGTGTACGTACTCGTCACCTCACGTACACAACACCCACACAACAAATAATATCAACACAACCTAAGGGGAAGTCCCCAACACAGAGTTAGGCAAGCCACTTACCTCGACTGCTCAACTCAACCCGATATCACGTTCTTGCCACGAGTACCTGACTCCGAATGGCCCAAATCTATGAATCTCCTCTTCAAAACCCACTCACAATCACCTATTTCAGAGCTCCAAATCGTTTTCAGAAGTTATAAACTTCAAACCCTCAAAATTGGTATAATCTGCCCAGCGATTCCGCTTCTGCGGTCAAAAGGTTCGCACTTGCGGAAATGGCATCGCAGGTGCGGAAACTCATTAATTGGGTTGGGGCCGTATCTGCGGTGTCCTAGCCGCATCTGCGAGCCCAAATGGTCTAATCCAAAACCGCACCTACGAGGCCCCTACCGCACCTGCGGCCCCCCTTCCGCAGGTGCGAAACACCAGAACCAACAAAACTTCAGTTGTTTCTTCTGTCAAAAATCTTCCCGTTGAGCATCTGAAACACCCCCGAGGCCCCTGGGACCTCAACAAAACTTTCCAACCAGTCCTAATACCTCATATGAACTTAGTCGAGTCTTCAAAACACATCACATAACACCAAAATCACGAATTATACGTGGATTCAAGCCTAAGAACTTAGAAATTTTTCCAAAATCTACAATCGATGCCGAAACACGTCAAAACTCATCCGAATGACCTCAAATTTTACTTACAGGTCATAAATGACACTACGGACTTACAACCACTTTCGGAATTCTATTCCGCTGATATCAAAATTTCACCTATCGGCCGAAATCGCCGAAATTGTAACTTTTGCCAATTCAAGCCTAAAACTACTATAGACCTCAAATACACATTCCGGACACGCTCCTAACCCCGAAATCACTCAACAAAGCTAACGGAGTCGACAAATTTTCATTTCGGAACCGTCTTCACATAATTCCAACTACGGTCCCATTTCTAAAGCTTAAGCTCAAATTTAGGGACTATGTGTCCCAAAACTCTCTGGAATCCACAACTAGCCACTCCGACAAGTCCCATAAGCATATACAAACGTGGGAAAAGTAGTTATTAGGGGATCGGGATGCTAACTCTCAAAACAACCGACCGGGTCGTTACAGGTCTTGTTTGTCATCTATAAATCCCTCCAAAAACTCGATCTCTATGTCTCCATCCAAATATAATGTAGAAAAATATTTAGGATGAGGACCAAGACGCCCCAACTCCAAAACTGCATTATTTTTGACATCCTCAATAATATATACTCCCTCAACCTCATCATCATCACAAGAACATGGTCTACTGATTGGAATTCTCGTTTTAGCTCCTCAATTTCGCATAGAAGATCTTTTTCAGTTTCACATAAATCATCACTAAACGATTAGGCGTTACACGCATCAACGTTTGCAGTCAAATATACATCAAAGTTGCGCACATCAAAGCCAAACATGTTAATTTCCTTTGCAAGATCAACTCTTTTCCTAGACCAATCGTTCACAAGCGTTGTTAGTAAACAACGTCGTTTTGCATATTCCCTTAATAGAGAATATTCATCACAATACCAACCCTTACTCTCATATTCAAATTCAGACCTCCAAGAAGTCTTGTCACGACAAGACCAAAAATACAGGCCATAAAAGTCTTCTGTCAACCAAGCGTCTTCATCAATAACCGTACCTCCATATGTTTCATAGCCAGAAGTCGGAAAGCTTAGAGACTAGTTTTATGGGAGAAGATATTCAAGAGTTATGGGTCAGCTAACAATCATGTTGAGTTTTCTACTTAAACTGTCTAATTAATTTATTTGGTTTATTGATCGATAGGGTTAATATTACTCGTAGTATTCTTCCGAAGTACTACTCATCTATTCAAGCTAACCTAACGCCTATATCACAATGGAATTAGGATAGAAAAGGACGCAATAAAAATTTCCGTATAGTAACCAAATAAGGTGATTAGTTACATCCCTATCCTAACCGCAAATCCGTTCCTGATGCTCAGGTTCAAAATCTTTCTCTACCCAATCTTACATGCAATCTAGAATTCCCTCTCTCAAGTTCAATCCAAGATTCGTAGATAGTATTCAATTGGTGATCAAGAAATTGAATAAATAAACCAATAGGATAAAATAACAAGAACAATTCAAACTTTAAACTACAATGTTCATGTAGCACCCCACACTTAAGAACTAATATAAACTATGAGATTAAATGAAGATAAAAGAAGAAAAACTAGTTTAAAGCTTGTTCCAACATTCCCACGATGTGAATTCTCCTTAAAAGTGTCATCCTCTTCCCAAAAATATGTTAGATCCCCTCCAAATTTGGTTTAGAAGGACTTTTAAACAAGTTAAGGGCGTCTAAGACCCAAAAATATCTTATTCAATTTGAAATAGGACAACTCCCAAGATTGGGGGCCTATGCAGTGCGTCGCGCTAGCCCTGAAGCTGAAAATTTTGGTCTTCTATTTCTAGCGCCACAATAATGTGTCACGCTACCCTGGATGCTAGAATTCTGCACTTGTCCATTTTTCTTCTTTTTTAGCTCCAACTCATGCGCATTCAATCCATTTCATAAACACAAAAAAATTGCTCAACTCATTGCAATTACACATTAGAACCAATAATAATAGAGAAAAATGTGAGATGATTCATATACAAATATACATACTTTTGGCCGAACATCAGTTTGTTTGTAGGTGTTAACATTGATGGAGAAGACCTTGTGCATGTTATAAATGAATGATGGCCAAGTCATGTCAATGCAAGTTTGAAGCCAATTTTCAATGCAATACCATCCATGATTGTATGGAAATTATGGAAGAGAAGGAACTACAGAATGCACGACAAAAATTGCCTCGATCAATAGAATGATATTCTAGGTTTCTCTAAACATCCAGATGTTGCTCAAGGTCCGGCGGATTGCGTTCTCAGGTGTGACTACAAGCTAGTAGAATTGTACCAAACAATGGATGCTCATGTTCCGAAATTAAAGTACACTCATGTATGGTAAAAACTGCCTCTTACTAGTTGGGTCAAATGCAACATAGATGAAGCTTGTAATCAGGTAGGGCTTCTTATTCAATTTGTGTTAGAAATGATGCACATGCTGTTTTGATCCCGTATGCGTCAAATACTGAAGCTGAAGCTAGGGTAATTCTAGAAACCCATTGTTAGTGTCCAATTGTGTGATGACCCAAAAGGGTCATCCTAAGTAATTCCAGCTAAATCTGTGCTCCGAGGCCTTGAAAGCCTCCGTTAATCTCACCTCGATATGTGTGCGCAGCCCGGGCAGGTAGCCGGGAAACTTCCATGTGAAAATTTGATAAAAATGGGATTTTTGAATTGAATAACTGAATAAAGTTGACTTTTGGTCAACATTTTTGGTAAATGGATCCGGACCCGTGATGTGACGGTCCCGGAGGGTCCGTAGTAAAATATGGGACTTGGGCGTATGCCCGTAATCGAATTCCGAGGCCCCAAGCCCGGGAAATGAATTTTTAAAGAAAATTGTTTTTTGAAAATAATAAAGGAATGTGAAAGTGAATAATTATGTGAAAACCTTGTTACCGGGCCCGTGTTATGGTATCGGAGCCCGAAACATGTTTATTATATGTTGTTTCTCCTATCTGTGAGATTTGGTGTAAAACGGGTTTGATTTGATTGGTTTCGGGTCCAAGTGAGCAAAAATGGAGTTAATGAACTTGTGGGATTTCTAAAGAATTTGAAATCTGGCTTGAGAGGTGATTTTATGTTCCCGAGGTCTGAATGAAATTTCGAGACCGGGAATAGTTCCGTTATGTCGTTTATAACTTATCTGCAAAATTTGAATTCATTCCGAGTGGTTTAGGCCGGTTCGGCGCGTCGAAGTGAATTCTAGAATTTCAAAGTTCTTAAGTTTTGAATTCAGGGGTTTTGGAGGGTGATTTTGAGTTTTAGCGTTGTATTGAGTGTTCCGTGAGCTCGAGCAAGTCCGTTTAATGATTTGGGACTTGTTGGTATTTTTGGACGGGGGCTCGGGTGGGCCCAGGTGCCTCCCGGACCCCGCGCGAGGCCAAAAACCAGCAAAAACCACTGCTGGTGCACAGCAGCTGGTGTGACCGCAGGTGCGGTTGCCCAGCCGCAGGTGCGGGACCGCCCCTGCGGTCCCAGCCTCGCAGGTGCGATCCCCATCCCCTTGCCCAAAGTCCGCAGGCGCGAGACCGTAGGTGCGGTCCAGGCCATCGCAGGGGCGACCTTTTCGCAGGGGCAACCAAAATTCCGCAGGAGCGGGACCGCTGGTGCGGCTCCCAACCCCGCAGGTGCGAGCCCAGGGTCCCAGGCCCTTTTCCGCAATTGCGATCCTTTTCTCGCAGGTGCGAGACCGCACCTGCGGTCCTATGGTCGCAGGTGCGGAAACCCCTGTTGGCAGCCCACTTAAAATGTCCAAAATTTCGGGTTTTCCTCATTCCTTCCATCTTCAAACTCCATTAGAGAGCATCCAAGCTTGGGGCATCACCTTCCACGACCACCCACTGTAAGAGGTAAGTAAAACCCCATAAAACTTCTAATTTTAACAATAATTCCTAGCTTAATTCACTAATAAACCACCTAAAATCATTGAATTAGGTAGTAAACTTTAGGGTTCTTAGGAATTTCGTGATTTTCCATGTTAGGCCATAAATTCTTGAATAAATTACATAACTTCGATCCTTAGACTCCGGGTAATTGATTCCTTCATGAATTTTCGAAAATCTAAACGTGTGGGCCCGGGGTCGAATTTTAGTATTCTTGGAAGAATAGTAGGAAATGCATAACTTGGCTTAGAAATTGATTTATTGGGTACTTATTGATGTTAATAAATCCATTATGTCTAGATATCCCTGATTCGGAGTTGGATTCGAGAGGAAAGGCTGTGATTGAGGCTTGACTTGCAATTTTTGGAGCCGAGGTAAGTGTTTGGCTTAACCTCAGCTTGAGGGATTAGGTATAGAGTCTTATTTGTTATGTGCAACTCATTTCCAATGTATAGGCGTGGTGACGAGTGCCTATGTGTTGCGGTCAAGTATGCCCGTGAGTAAATTGTGATGAAATTGTGCTATGTTCCTAATATTCCCCGCACTATGAGTAAATTATGAATTAAAAGTGATACTTGATGTTGTTTAATGACGTGGAGAGTTATTGAGTTATTTATTTCAGTTGAGGCTTACCCTGTTGAAACAGTATTACTAATGCGAGGTTGGTTATAGCTGAGACCCTTGTCGGGCATTTGTTGGTATTGTAATTGATGGATTTTCCTTGCTAGGACAAGGGAATTGTATTGAATATTTCCATGCACTCGAGACTTCGTATTGTTGACTTTCACAT
>ML259397.1:42827-53997 GCA_005239495.1 Nicotiana undulata | reverse complement strand
TTCTGATGCAGTTATTACAGGTACAGTTTCAGTCTGCAGCCGCGAGGCATCGGTGTTATTTGATCCAGGATCTACTTATTCATATGTGTCTTCATATTTCGCATCGTATTTGAGTATGCCCCGTGATTCTTTGAGTTCTGCTGCATATGTGTCTACCCCGGCGGGTGATTCTATCGTAGTTGATCGTGTTCATCGGGAGTGTGTAGTTGCTATTGGGGAATTGGAGACTCGGGTAGACCTTTTGCTTTTGGACATGGTCGATTTTGACGTGATCTTGGGTATGGATTGGTTGTCTCCCTATCATGCTATCTTGGACTGTCATGCCAAGGCAGTGACCTTAGCCTTGCCAGGAGTACCTCGTTTAGAGTGGAGAGGGACCCCTAGTCATTCTTCTGGTAGAATTATTTCTGAAAATAATTTGAGAAAAAATTGGGTATCAACAATCATAACCTAGTTACGCATTACGTGGCTCCTAGGTCAAGTATTAACTAGCAAATAAACCACCTATGGGGAGAATTTTCTCTTAAAAAGATAAACATGAGACTTACTTCAACCTGATAAGATGTAATCAATCAACAACTCCTTTTTCTTTGAAATTCAACTCCAAACGATTCGAATCTAGTCAAATAGTATTTAAATGAGTCAACACAAGCTTTAGGAATTGATTTCATAATAAAAAGATTCAATCTTTTAATCCAAATAAAAAGGTCAACAAAAAGTCCACCTCGGGCCTAAAGCCTGGAATCCGAAATTGCTCATAGATATCGTTCAACTATAACCCCACGAGTCCAAATATATAAGTAGATTCCAAACCGGGGTCCAATTTCATAATCGAAATCCCTAAAATCACTCTCTTAAGTTTATACTAAAAGCCCCAATTTTTACACTTTTATTCCTTATTTTAGGGGTTAGAATTTGATCACGCTCAACTCTGTCTACTAAAAGACTAAGCGGGCGTTGCAAATATAATCCGGGGTATTATGCCCAGAGTCGAATCCCACAGGGAATTAACGTATCAAATGTCGTCTTTAGATTACTAGATTCTCAATAGTCAACTTTCTCAAACTTTGTGAATATCACTTGGTGTTGTTTATACTACTACAGCTGAACAGAAATAATAAATTAAAGATTAACTAACAGTAAGGTGTAAACAATGATGATAAAGGTCTAAGGTTATGGTTTCCCCCGTTGGTGAAATTCCTTCTTGTATATTTCCTATAGTTTTGACTTAGTTGTCTCTATCAATCATGAACACTCCAGTTATCATAATTCTCTCTCAAGTAATTATGATAATTTACTAGACGCACTCTCTCAAGTTACGCTAGTTAGATTGCATTACAGTTCACTTTAGATTGCACCCGAGGTATCGTTATGTAACGACCCGACCGGTCATTTTGTCTATTAGGACCCCGTTCCCCTAGATGAAACTTCCCATAGCGCCTTCTCGTGATTTATGACTTGCATTACAGTGTGTTCTTTTAAATACGGGAATTTTCATTTTCTTCTCATTTTCCACCATTTGAGAGCTTGGAAACTTGGGAAAGGGGGTTCCACGACCTAGCTGCTGAAGAGGATCCTGCTCTAGTATTAGTTAAATACATGAATTACTAATTTAATTAGCTACTAAATCATTGAAAAATCAAGAGTTGGGTAGTAAATTTAGGGTTCTTGAGGAAATTAGCGAATTGTCCGTTTAATTCTATGAATTCAAGTAGAAACTACATATTAATGATCCTTAGGCTATGGGTGAGTGATTCCTTCGAGAATTTTCGGAATCCGAGCGTGCGGGCCCGGGGTTGAATTTTGGGAATTCTTCAAGAATGTAAAATTTTTGAATAAATAGGATAATTTCTCTACCTTGAGCTTGAATTGATATAATTATACCATATTTGGCTAATTGCGAGTCCTCGGGTGTAGAGATCGGTATTGCGGGCGCATCCTTGGTCCGAGGGGTAGATTCGGCACGAGGTGAGTCTCCTTTATAACCTAGTAAGAGGGAATTGTTCCCATAGGTGATTTATATGCTATGTGCACTTGTTTTGGGGGCTACGTGCGTACAAAGTGATGAGAGTCCGTACGTGGCGACTATTATTGTAATGTCCGGGTAGTTAGGCCCACAGCATGCCTTATATTCTTCCTTGAAACGTCATATGTGTTATAAACTCATGTTATGCCTAGCATTGATTCTCTGAGATTTCATGGATTTGGGTAATTGGAAGGAAATTGTTATGGAAGGTAAGTTTTAATGATATTGTATGTGCTTGTGACCGCTTCGCAATTTACATTCCGCGAGCGGAGTGTGATTTCCCCCACTCTCATGGGAGCGGGCCGTATGCCACGGCAGATTGAAAGGTGCACTTTTAGGACGGGCCGTTCGATCCTCGGCAGTGCACCTGAGAGATTATACTATGGTAAGAATGCACTTATGGGACGGGCCGTTCGATCCTCGGGAGTGCATAGATATTATCCTTATGACTACGGCCGGTTGTCTTATCCTTGTGTGCGCATGACTATTTGGCACTGTTTCAGTGATATTGGCTCAACAGATACTTGGAAACAAGGAAGTGTACATTGTTGCTTATTTTCAGTAGTTTTCCTAGATTTCTGTACTTGAAATGTATCTGTTGCTTACTGTTTCCCATGTCTACTGCATTTCGTTATATCCTGCTTTATATTATTACTGTTGGACCTTAGTGAGTATCGAGTCGACCTCTCGTCACTACTTCTTCGAAATTAAATGGGATACTCACTGGGTACATATTTATTTAATATGTACTCATACTGCACTTTTGTACTTAATTGTACAGGTTCTGAGGCTGGTGCTTCTGGTTATCAGACCGGAGCTAGATATTGTCCGTAGTGGACCTGACTTCACGGTGAGCTGCGTTCTTCTGGCGATCCTATCCCCGGAAGCACCATGGAGTTTCATTTACTTTTGTTTCTCGTCTATTTATTCAGACAGTGGGATTGTATATTCTATCTTTCGGTTATCCTGTTAGTATGCCCGTGACACTCGTGACACTAGTTCCTGGCACACACGTAGTGGTTATTTTGGGATTTTGGGTTGTATATATATATATATATATATATGCTCGTCTTTTGGCTCACGCTTCTTTTTAGCTATTTTATCTACCACTGGGTTATTATCTTTCGATATCATGATTTAACTTGTTAAATTCGCTAAATGGGTGAATAATTGAATCAAATAAAAAGAAACACTTAGTGAAATTTATGTTGGCTTGCCTAACCCCGTTGTTGGGCGCCATCATGACCTGGATTAGGATTTTGGGTCGTGACAATGTGGTATCAGAGCCCTAGATTCACGTAAGTCTCACGAATCACGGGCAGACCCAGTAGTGTCTTGCGGATCGGTACGGAGACGTCTGTACTTATCTTCAGGAGGCTATAGAGTGTTAAGAAACCTCTATTCATTCATATTCTATTGTGCAAACGATGATGTACTCAAACTTATTCTTTTATTCTCTCACGGATGGTGAGGACGCGTGCATCCGATGTTCCTGATCCGGGAGATGCCGCTACCCCCGCTGTTCGAGGTCGTGGTAGAGGCCGGGGTAGGGCACCTGCCCGAGGTAGGGGACGAGGGCATCCCAGAGTTATACCAGTCGCCCCACTATAGGACCCTACCCTAGAGGATCAGGACGAGGTACCTCCAGTAGCTCCTGCTCCAGTAGACTTTATGACGGCGTCGGGCTTCCAGGAAGTCATGGGCCGTATGATGAGATTCATGGACACCATGTCCTAGGCTGGCCTATTTCCAGCAGATCCTGCCACTTCTCAAGTGGGAGGGGGAGTCCATACCCCTACCGCTCAGGCTGCAGCAGTACACCATACCTCGGGTACACCGCTTGTGGGTGGGATTCAGCCTGTAGTAGCAGCACCAGAGCCCAGGCCAGTTGCAGAGGGCGATCAGCAGAAGATGTTGGATAGATGGACCTTGATACCCTCTCCGGATACCACATGCCCCAGAAATGCCACAGAATCTAACCAGAACTCGCACTTGGAGAACTTAGCATATAGCTTCTGTTCCCGCAAGGTCTGGAGCACAACTCTCAAATGCTACTCATGGTCACCCAAGCTCCGCGAATAAATCAAGATGTCATCAATGAAGACGATGAAGAAGGAATCAATATACGACCTGAATACCATATTCATCAAGTCCATGAATGCTGCCAGGGCATTAGTCAAACCAAAGGACATCACCAGGAACTCATAATGGCCATATCTTGTACGAAATGCAGTCTTCGGAACATCTAAGGCCCGGATCTTCAACTGATGATAACTTGATCTCAAATCAATCTTAGAAAACACACGAGCACCCTGCAACTAGTCAAACAAATCATCAATGCGCGGCAAAGGATACTTGTTCTTAATGGTAACCTTATTCAACTGGCGATAATCAATACACACCCGCATAGACCCATCCTTCTTCTTCACAAATAGGACTGGAGCACCCCACAACGATACACTCGTCCTGATGAACCCCTTAGCCAACAACTCCTCAAGCTGCTCCTTCAACTCTTTCAACTTCTTAGGATCCATACGGTACGGGGGAATAGAAATGGGCTGAGTATCTGGAGCCAAATCAATACAGAAATCAATATCTCGATCTGGAGGCATGCTTGGAAGGTCTGAAGGAAACACATCTACAAACTCTCGAACAACTGGCACCGAATCAATAGTCGGAGACTCGTCAGTGGTGTCTCGCACATAAGCAAGGTAAGCCAAACAACCCTTCTTGACATTGGTATGACCAGGTTTTACATGCCTAAAGCCTGGTTAAGGCCAGGTAGGACCAGGCTTTACAAGCCTAAAGCCTGGGTAAGGCCAGGGTCATCCCTTCTTTTGATTCTTAAGCGCATTTTTTACGTTCATGCATCCATTTAGCTCGGCTTCCATCTCCAATTCACCTACACATGAAATAGACTACATTATTCTCCAACGAGGTGTATTTTTACCATTAAAGCACATAAAATGTAAGGCACATAATGGGTTAAACCATGAATTATTGCCCCACATCAACACCCCACACTTAAACATTTTCCCGTCCTCGAGCAATTAAACTACACCCATGAACACAACTTATTAAGCAAGTCCCTTAACTCGTTATACCAAGAATTTTTAAAATAGTTTAAGCACAAAGGTGTGACATCCTCGCCTCAATAAACGACTCACAAATACCATGCTTTATTCACAATTCACTAACTACTCTAACATAGAGGTCAACAACATTACCTTTCCTTCATGAATCATGTACCCTCACCAAATCAAAGAGCTAGTTCCACACACAATGAAATTTAAGAACACTTAGGAACTCAAGATAGAAAGAATTTACTCACTTTCAGAAATAATATTCATATGCCACAAAAGATGCACCATAGGCTTGCCCGTAGTGTACTACTCTACTAATCGAGCTCATTCAGTCATGGATCAAGTAGGACTTTATTTGATTGTAATGTAGACTGCGGGACGGGTAGGATACATTTAGATATAAGAGTGACTACACCTCCCTAAGCACTTTAATACATATACTTTAGCATTCAAACCTCAACTTATATCAAACCAAACTCCACCTTCACATCAATGTATATTACCCCATACTTCTTTAAGCACACATACATCAAGAGTCACCACTTGTCAAGGAATATATTTTTTTCCACAACAATACAACTATTTTTCCCTTTTTTTTTCAAGTGACTCTTACTTTTTCAAAACAGTGCACCTTTCTCCTTATTTCATTAGTTCCACTCAAAAGCCAAATCAACCACCCCACGCTTTAACTTTTACACAGTTCATAATAATTCAAGTGCTCATGAGAGGGTAAAAGGTTCAAATAGATAGTCCATTCAAACAATTGGGTAAGGCTTGTAATGTGGTTGCCAAAGAAATAGAATTACAAGCTCAAAGGGGTTAACTACGATACATAATAATTAGGCGGGTACAATATACATATCTGGCTCAACAAAAAAATGTCTATATCACTTCCAAGACTGAACAAAACTACTATTTCGCTTTGCAAACACACGGGGCAAGTTCTAGGCATCAAATGCAATACACAGAATACATAAAAACCTCACACACACATGGCACATAACTCATTCAGGATTGGATTCATCAAGACACTCTAGTCAAAGCAGTTAAGCATACTTATACAAGAGTCAAAAAACTGAGCCTAAGCGTCACAACCAAAGTACTCACTATTCTCAAGGCATAACAAAATCAAGAGATATTGTTTCAACTCAAAACACAACACAATAGCTCATATTCCTAAAAAAAACTAACTACACCCGGTTCAAACAAAACCCTTGGAAAAGAACCGCGACACAAAGAAAAACCAAGGGGGAATTGTTACACTACCTAACAAAAGAAAATCTCTTTTTTTTAGACTTAAATCCCTCAAGAAAATTGTCTAATAGATCCATCGTCGGAAAAATTCCAATCTTGTCTGTTTTTAAAAATAAAATTCAATTAAACTAACACAACTAAAATAGCATAGAAAGTCACACAGACAATCTCCTCACCCAACACTTAAAATTGTGCATCGTCCCCAATGCACACCATACATACAAGAAGGTAAAAGAAACTCCCTGGTAGGACAAAGGCCGAAGCACTAGCATCTCATGGGGTACTCAGACTTCTCCCAGGCCTGGTCCTTCGTGCGGGTACCTCACACTTTAGTTCCAACTAATGGTTTGTTGTTGCATACTTCCAATAGCTTTGCTTTCCATTCTCCTAAAAAAATAAAAAATCGACGCTATAAAAATAATATAATACAAAAATAATAAAATAATAAAAATAAAAGAAAGCAGTAAAGATGGGTTGCCTCCCAACAAGCGCTTGATTTAACGTCGCGGCATGACGTGAATCACTTTCTGCCTCCACTTTGAACTTATGAATTGGACCCCCAATTTGGCTTCAAGTTTTCGGTTGTGCTCCAGAAGTGGTGGAACAAATCTAATATGCTCGAGCAACCATTGTACTATTTTACAATCCTTGGCCTTTAGATGAGGTATGTAGTCTCGACTTTCTGGCAAGAATAATTCCAGAGTGTAGGCATCTTGTTCCTTATTCCTTGACTCCTCAAGTGGCTTGGATGACTCTATTTTCATATCATCATCTAAACACAATATGAAAAAATGCTTGGAGTGTGTACCAATGCGCTCAACTACATAAACTTTAGGATTGTCAACATCCTCAACACCAATGACACTAGAGTCGACTAAATGCGCATCATCAATATCCTTGGTTGGAGGAATTTTTCTTCCCTCTAAGTGCAAAGGCTCAAATTCAAGCTCCCTTTCCCAAAAACCTTGTCCTTCAAGATCAAGAACCCACTCTGCCAAGTCTTCTCCATTAGCTTCATCTAGGTTCATGAGACAAGCTAATAGAGGATCCTCAATGTTCGACCCCGAAAATAGCCCCTTGTTTTGCGACAAGTGCAACATGTTGTTCGTGATCTGAAAAGATTCAGCCTGTATTTGTGGGACTACTATTGATGTGGTCAAATTCTCCCTGTGGGTTATGCCCAGTCATATAAAAGAAATTCAATATATGAATGAAATCAAAGAAAATTGACTACACTTAAGAATTTTGTATTTTCCTCCAACTACAATTGATAATACCGTTAATTCCCCGGCAACGGCGCCAAAATTTGATCACGCTCAACTATGTTTACTAAAAGACTAAGCGGGCGTTGCAAATATAATTCGGGGTATTATGCCTAGAGTCGAATCCCACAGGGAATTAACGTATCAAATGTCGTCTTTAGATTACTAGATTCTTAATAGTTAACTTTTTCAAACTTTGTGAATATCACTTGGTGTTGTTTATACTGCTACGGCTGAACAGAAATAATAAATTAAAGATTAACTAACAATAAGGTGTAAACAATGATGATAAAGGTCTAAGGTTATGGTTTCCCCCGTTGGTGAAATTCCTTCTTGTATATTTCCTATAGTTTTGACTTAGTTGTCTCTATCAATCATGAACACTCTAGTTATCATAATTCTCTCTCAAGTAATTATGATAATTTACTAGACGCACTCTTTCAAGTTACGCTAGCTAGATTGCATTAAAGTTCACTTTAGATTGCACCCGAGGTATCGTTATCTCTAATCCAACCTCTAAACCCTCGGTTATGGATCTCTCATATACTCCGGGAGTGATGTTGTTCAAACAACTACCTAAATATGCACTCTCTCTCAAGTAGATACATAATAAATAGGAACAGCTAATTGAGGGCCCTTCAATCAACTACAACAAGAACGTAGTTGAACAAATAGAGATTAACAACCAAACAAAACTATATTAATATCTCAACAAGTTCATCCCCAACGGGTTCCACCAACAACCTTAGATTAAAGAAGTTAGGTACTCATAATAGTATTGAAATCCAAAATAACTTGCATAACTAAATTACAAAGTAAGGAATAAAGGATGTAAAAATCAATGTTTTGATATTCTGAGTAGTGTTCCACGATCTCCTCTTGTCTCCAATGGAAAAAGTCCTCCAAAGTTGTGTTTTTGGTCTATTTATATGGTTTGTGACAAGCCCTAAACGTGTAGGATACTTCTAGTCAAACTGAGAAACACTTACAGCCTTTAAAACTCGGATTGGGCCGGATCTTGGACCTGGTGTTACATGTCTAACGCCTGGAAAATGCCAGGTTGAACCTGGATTTATGTCTCTAACGCCTGGCTAACGCGTAGTATGACCAGGCTTTACCTGCCTAAAGCCTGGGTAAGGCCAGGTAGGACCAGGCTTTACAAGCCTAAAGCTTGGGCAAGGCCAGGGTCATCCATTCTTTTGATTCTTAAGCGCATTTTTGATGTTCATGCATCCATTTAGCTCGGCTTCCATTTCCAATTCACCTACACATGAAATAGACTCCATTATTCTCAAACGAGGTGTATTTTTACCATTAAAGCACATAAAATGTACGACACATAATGTGTTAAACCATGAATTATAGCCCCACATCAGAATTCCACGTAGATCTTTAAAATAGAATAAAAATAAGTTACCTCTTGCATTTTTTGAATGAAATCGCTCCTTTCCAAGTCTAGGATTTACGTCAAATGCTCTAAATCTATAAATCCTTTAAATTTTTCAATTTTCTATTCCACCAGTATTAATTCAAATATGACAAAAAACATCCTTGAACTTCTCCACCTACTCAACTGTTGTAGTTTCGTAAAGTATTTTCAACCTATACGATTAATCCCTAACAAAAAAAATACTTTTATGATACTTTCGAGAATCTTTAAAATCTCCACATAATTGTGTTTGAGTACCATGGAGAGAATAAAAAATAAGACGAGAATATTTTGATTTCGGTATTGGTGGAGATAAAATCAAGGTGATATTGTTGTCGTGACTTTTGTGAATACAAGGTGGTACTGGTATCGATAATGAAATAAGTAGGACTGGAGGCAAGTGAGTATAGATAAAAAAAGTTATGGATATCCTATTATGAACAGAAGAAGGAGCTATGGATTGAGAACTGTTATGCTGGAAAAGTCTCTATATTGAACACTCTCTTAATTTGTTAATGAATTGAGAGAGTCTGAGATGGGAGAAGCATATAGTGAACATGAATATGTTGATCAAACTATGGTGCAACGACCTGGTTGGTCGTTCTATGTACTAGAGCCTCATTTACTTGTTTGATGTTTTCCATATGTTTTTTTTGTGATTTGTGGGGTTAGTTCGGTTTCGGGAAGGCTTGAGAGGGAAATAGAACGCTTAATTATATTTTTGGAAGCTTAAGTTGTAAGAGTTGACCAAGGTTTGACTTCTGAGTTTACGTTCTTGAATTTGTAATTTGATGATTCCAAAAGTTTTGGATGGTAATCTTGGACTTGATTGTATGTTCGGATGTTGATTTGGAGGTTCCTATAAGGTTTTGGCTCTATTTTCCGAAAGTAAGCAATTTGAAGGATTGGAGAGTTCATAGGTTTGACAAGAAGTTGACTTTGATGTTATCAAAATTGGATTAGTTTTTCTAGACTTTGAATAGATTTATTTGGCTGTATGGAACTTGTGTGCAAAGTTTGTTTGTAATCCGGAATGTGTAAGTGAATGCATACACATTCGGCAAAGTTTGAACTTTTGTAAGTAAGAGACGAATTTGATCTTCCATTCTTGGTTTTAAGGTTATTTTTGATGTTTTGAGCCACGGCATAAATTTGTACAAAATGATTAGACGGGATCGTGGGGTGATCAAGAGTGTTTCATGATGGTTTCAGACCATTTTGGTTAAGTTTAGAGAAGTTGATTTGTTGTTTTGTTGTAGTGCATCACAATCACAGAGGAGGATTTCGCCTGCTGGACTTTGTCAATCACGTTCGCGGACAGGAGGTCGAAATCGCATAGTCTTGTGGGCAGGTGATCACCGCGTTCCTCATGGGGGAACTAAAACATATATAACCTCCATTTCAATACGTGATTATCATTAGTGGACTAGCTTATATTTGTTCCTCAAAGCTAACAGCTTTCAACTTCTTAATTTTACCCATTTAAAACAAATTTTCTTATTAAGATGAGTATTATTATGCAAGATAATAATATTGACCACAAAATCTTTTTGTAAAATTTTTTAAACATAAAACTTACACAGATCCGAAATAGTTAAAGAGCCAAAAAAATATAACTGCTCCTCATATTCATGTCTTTTCCCTATTTAATTTCTTTACTCTCATGAAATTTTACATCTATTAAACAAAATACAAATTCTAGAAAACCAATTATTTTTATGGAAATAAATAATCTTCAAGAATACAAACACAAATTAAAATTTTAAATTTATGAAAAATAATTTTTAAAAAATGAAGAATTGCATAGAGTATTATGCACACTTAACAACAAATTCGAATCTTGCCAAAAAAATTGTGATTGCTATCATGCCAAAAAGAATAAAATCCGTCAAATATTAATTTTATTTATTTTGAGCTGAATTTATGTATATAATTATAATTGCATAGCCAAATAATTGATTTTTATAGTGGCAGAACTTGAATGAGAGAAGGCTTATTAGTTATCCTTTGAGCACAACACTTTTTTTTTCCTTAAAAAAAAGCTTTTATATAATTATAGATAAAGCATACGGGGGGGGGGGGGGGGGGGGGGTAATCTAGAAACCCCGTATAGTAT
>ML259397.1:12100-42747 GCA_005239495.1 Nicotiana undulata | reverse complement strand
GGGGGGGGGGGGGCTCATTAGGTATCCCGATACAGAGTTGTTACAAGTAGTAGACATATTACTAGGGTCTACTCCCCTAGTGGGGGTAGTATACGCAAAAGTATTAGTAGAACTTTAAGGAGATACTACTACCTCTGGTGGATTTAAGGGGAGGGGAAGTTTCTTCAAAAACACAGGCATTTACATGTCTTGTAGAGTCAATTTCAAGACAGTCAGTTTGGTAGTGATGTATGGCAAAATGTGGTGAAGTGGCAAAAAGTTCCAAGTTGTCTCCATTCTGTTATTGTGCCGCATATTTGGCTAGGCTATTCGCTACATAGTTTTGCTCCATGTATGCATGCTGGATTATTGGATCATCCATGTGTGAGATCATTGACCTGCCGTCATCAAGTATATTAGTATAACTGGTGTGGTCATATTTAAGTAAACTAATTACCTCAGATGCGTCCACCTCGATACTGTCACGACCCAAAATCTATGGGTTGTGATGGCGTCGGACACCACTGTCAGGCAAGACGACTCCTTAATCAGTTGGAACACTTTCCTGTTTAATATTTTAGAATCGAAGCCTCTTCTTGAATTTACATTATTAAATAAATAAATTTCGTAATTTAAATATGGCAAGAAAACCAACTTAATACCGAAAAGAAATACCAAGACATCCCCAGAACCCGGTGACACAAGTCCATGAGCAATTTCTAAGGATTTATACAATTATACAACGCTTGTCCGAAAAACAAATTGGACAAAGGCAATAAATATAAAATGTAAGTACACAGAAGGGAGACTCCGGCAGCTGTGGAACGCCTCTGGAAGAATGCAGCCCGTATAAGTCTCCAAATCAATCACTATACTATAAAGGTACATGTGCAACAAAATGCACAGAAAGTGTAGTATGAGTACATATACATATATGTACCCAATGAGTATCCCGTCTAATCTCGAAGAAGTAGTGACGAGAGGTTGACTTGACACTCACTAAGGTCCAACAGTATGATATAACAATGAGAAAACGAATAAAAGCAAAAGACATGTAAAACAGTGAGTAGCAATTATGTATAAAGCACAGAAATCCAAGTAAGTACTGGAACGGTAACAATGGCCACTTTCTTTCCCCCAAATATCAAACATAAGTCAATATCCATGAAATGATGCCAAATAATCATGCGCACACAGGAATAAAACAACCGGCTGAAGTCATGAGGGAGAATAGCTATGCACTGCCGGGGATCGACCGGCCTGTACCAAGAGTGCATGCTTAACAATGTAATTATATCATATCATAGTGAAGAATAGCTATGCACTGCCGGGGATCGACCGGCCCGTACCAAGAGTGCGTCTATCAATGTAATCATATCATATCATAGTGTAACTTCGTCCATGCACTGCCGGGGATCGACCGGCCCGTACCAAGAGTGAATTCTTAATGAAATCCCTGTGCACTGTCGAGGATCGACCGGCCCATACCAAGAGTGCACTATAAATCCGTCGTGGCGTACGGCCCGCTCCCATAAGAGTGAAGGAAATTACATATCGCTCGCGGGATGTAAATTACGAAGCGACAACATGCACACACAGGATGTAAAGTTCATTTAAGCGACAACATGCGCACACAGAAAAAGTTCATCTCACCATGATTCTTTCCAATTATTTAAGTAAATGAAAGCTCGGGGAAACAATAATATCTTACATGAGTACAAAACTTATAAGTCATTTCTTTTTCTTTCATAATACTTTCCATAAATAATTTCTTTCATATTCATTCCCCTAAGTCAATTCATTTCATAATATTTTTCCGTGAAAACAATTTTCTTCCATATTATTTAAGATCCATAAATCTCAGAGAAACAAAACCACACAACAGGATATTATAACATACATATAATTCATTACAAGAAGTATACAGGGCATGATGTGGGGCCTAACTACCCGGACATAACAATAGTAGCCGCTACGTACGGACTCTCGTCACTTGGTACGTACGTAGCCCCAGCAAACAATTACATGTAGCATGTAGAACACCTAAGGGGACAATTCCCTCTTACAAGGTTAGAAAGGAGACTCACCTCGCTCCGAAGATTCATCACCGGCTTCCAAGCCTCTACGACGACTAAAATGGATGCACAACGCTCCCAAACTATCCAAATAACGATAATTCAATGAAAATATACGCAATAGATCATAACCAATTCAAATTACAAAGTTCCTCAGCCCGGCTCAATGAAATGACCAAAATGCCCTCGGGCCCACGTGCCCGGACCTCGAAATTTCTTGAAGAAAATCCCTACCCGAAGCTTTACTAATTCAATTACACATTTTACTCAATTATTCATGCTAAATTCGTGGCTAAAATCCAAATTTCCAAATTTTTAGGTTTTCTTCAAAATACTAATTTTTCCACAAATTTTCCCTAATTTTCATGTTCTAATCCATGATATAATCTTGTATTTAACTTGGAAATAAGTAGAATGATCTTACCTCTGAAGCTTGGTTGAAATCTTCCTTGAAATGCTCTCAAAATCCGTCCATGGCATATGTAAAATGAGGGAGAAATGCCAAAATCCCGTTTTAAATCAACACTGCCCAGAACCGACCCTGTGCGATCGCACCACAGACTCCGCGATCGCACATGCCTTCCCTGCTGCTTCCAAAATTCCTCCTGTGCGTTCTCATAAGTCCTCATGCATTCGCACAAGCCTAAGTCCCAGAAGCCTCCAAGCGCACCCTGTGCGATCGCACAAGATCACCTGCGGTCGCGCATGCCAATTCTCTGCAGCCTAAATTTTCCTTCTGTGCGATTGCATACCTTCAGGTGCGATCGCACAAGCCAAAATTCCAGCCCTATAATTTCTTCTCCGCGATCGCATTTCAAAGGCCAGATACACCAGAAAACAACAACAACAAAAATAGAAGAAAAATGGCTCGAAACCACCCCGAAACACACCCGAGGCCCTCGGGACCTTGTCCAAACACACGACTCAGTCCCATAACACCCCCATGAACTTGCTCGAGTCTTCAAATCACATAAAACAATGCCTAAATTACGAATCGCACTAAAATCCAACTTTATGAACTTTGAAATTTCTAACTTTCACATCCGATGCCGAAACCTATCAAATCACGTCCGATTGATCTCAAATTTTGCACACAAGTCATATTCGACATTACGGACCTGCTCCAACTTCCGGAATCGCATTCCGACCCCGGTATCAAAATTCCCATTTCCGGTCGAATTCTTCAAAACCCTTCAGCTTTCTATCTTTAGCCAAATGACCTTAAATTGACTTCCGGATATCCAAATTCACTTCCGATCGCGCTCCCAACTCCAGAATCACCATACGAAGCTATTCCCAGACTCGGAATCCCAAACGGACATCAATATCATTGGAATGTACTTCATGCCAAACTTAGAAAATTTCTTCAAAAATGCTGACTTCCACAATATACACCGAAACGCTCTCGGGTTATCCAAAACTCGTTTCGGACATACGCCCAAGTTCGAAATCATCATACGAACCTGATAGAACTCTCGGATCCTGATTCCGAGGTCGTTTACTCAAAATCCCAGCCTTACTCGATTTCTTCAACTTAAGACTTCTGAAATGAGAATTTTTCTTTAAATTCAACTCCAATCTTCCTGAATTTCAATTCCGACCATATGCACAAGTCAATATACCTGAAATGAAGTTGTTCGTGACTCCCAACTGCTAAACGACGCGCTGGATCTCAAAACGACTGGTCGGGTCGTTATAGATACGGAGACGGAGAAATTGGTGTTGGTGTGCTAGTTGTAATCCTTCCAGTAATGCATGTAATTCAGTGTCGATCGAAGAAGTAGCGTGTATTTGTTTGGAAAAACCCAATTGTTAGTGCCCCAAGTGATTTCTAAAAACTCCGCCTACTCGGTGGTGATTTGTTTTGTGAATATCTCCTTTTGATATGTATTTCTGAAATAAAAAATTCTACATATTCCTTTTTTTTTCCTTTCATTATTTTAGATATAGAAATTAAATTTTTGACTCAAAAATAAAAGAGTTAACCCAAAATTAATGAATTCAGTTAGAGTTTTTTCGAATGCAAATATAATTTAGTTCACTCATGATAAAGATAATTTTCGGATCAAACACAACAATGGCGGCACTCGGAAGGAAACAGAGCACCACAATGGCCTCGAATCTTTTGAAAACCCTAACAGGAAGATCTTCCAATTTCCCCTCAAATTTGAGAAGCCTTAGCGGTGAGATCATCACCTCCCACACTGCCAAATGGATGCAGGTATTATAGATGTTCCTTTCTGTATTACTTTTCCCAAAATTAATGATGATGGATATATTATTGTTCTTTTTTTGTGTGTGTGCGGCTGTTCACCACTGCCTTTTGGAGTTTAATTCAGTTCCTAGCTTATTGATTCACAATTATCTCCTGAAACTGATCCGGAACCTGGAGAAATAAAGCAAATAGTTATGGCTAGTCATATTTTAATACCTAAGAGTCGTTTGGCTGAGGGATAAGGGATAACTAATCCCGGGGACTAAATTTGAGATGAGTTTATTCCACGTTTGATTGAGATAAAATCACAGTATAACTAATTTCGGTATTATTTATCCCGGGATTGTAGTGTTTTTTTATCCCCGTGGGAAGTTGGGTTAACTCATGGATAACTAATCCGGGATTATTAATCATTTGATAACTTGTTTCCCAACCAAAGGACCCATAAGAATAAGAAGCTTAACTACAGAAAAGTTAACACTATTTTTTTGTTTATAAAAAAGGGAGAAGATTAGTTTTCTTCTTCTCCTTTCATGTTTTTAATCTCACCCAGTCAACTTGACAGCTTTAACAAAGGAAATAAAATTTTATAAGTAAGAGTTGTATCTGAAGTGTGCTTTTCCGAAGCTAGCTGTGTAACATGTTGGGGTCAACTTTATATCTTGTGCAAAAATTAATTTAATATCTTGTGCAAAAATAAGGAAACATTGTCTATATATTGAAATCTATGCTAAATGGTATCACACATTCACACACTCACAAAAGAATAGATCTTAAAACTGACGGCTCAAGCTAGGGATATCGTGCTAAAAACTTCTTGTTTATTTGAGTTTTAGCAATACCATACGGTGTAATTCAGAGGCTTCTAATGCATGACTATTGTTAGCCCCTTGACAAGGTTCCTCGGCAGGTGTGGGTTGTGACAAGGATTTTCATGATGGCCTTAACACACAATCTGAAAAATGGGGCAACATCATGACAGACAGCTCGGCATGACGGACTATGTGGGGTTGATAAACGCGCTTTGAACGGAGGCAAGGCGCATCTCACTTAGACGTGCGGGTTGGCATAATCATGGCAAAGCAAAGCCATTTCAAAGCAGGGGCAAAGACATGGCAAGGCAAGGCAATGCGGGACAAGCAATAATAATTGGTGCGGGCAGATTTCATCAAGTCGAGGCGACTTGGCATAGACGGACAGTCTTGGCTATGGGCGTGGGCGACTAAGTCAATATGCAGCAAGCTATGATCATGGCATTGGGGCGGAGCAGTGTCAAAGGGCAAGGCTGGGCGCAATGCCAGCATTGAGCGTGCAGAAAGCTGGCCAAAACAAGCATGCAATGCACATGACAGGGCAGTTGAGCGGTTACAACTGCCCCATTTCAAGCATGGCTGATCATGGGCACCTTTTTAGATCATGGCTGACTTTGTGACTTAGTGCTACACGTGTTTAGCATGTTTTCCCATCAGTTGGGGCTTGTCAACTGATTGTTTAACCTCCTGTCAGGTGTAATTGGGCAGCAACACTATAAATATGTGCATAAGTTGTCCCAAATAGGCAGAACTTAGCTTGTGGCATTTGTATTAGCCAAATTTCGTCTAAGTGTTCCTAAGGGTGGGAAATTCATTTTGGGGCAGGGAACTAGGTAGTTCTTTGTCTTGGCCATAGGGTTGGCTTTATTGTGTACTTGTATTTACATTTTAATACAAGTTGGGAAGAAATTCCTGTAATTCTCGTGTGTGCCTTTTACTTTATTTGCTGCCTAAATTCGTCTTAAGTCCTAAACGTCCTTAAAATCATTCTAAGTGTTGGAAAAGCTGAAGTCAAGGCTGGGCTTGACTGCCGCACAAGGGTGAACTTCGGGCAGAATTCGAGTGACATAAAACACCCCTGTGACAACTACCATCCTACTATCTAATTGATTCGTTAGATAGTGAAGATTGTTCTACCCTCAAAAGTAGTCAGTTGAGGACTAGAATGTTACGACAGATGTAAAATTGCATAGAGAGAGCAATGTATAGTCATCATCGGAGCAACGAGAAGAATAAAGCTACTGGTGGGATAACCATGTAAATGTGGTAATCTTTATGTTTGGAGGATTACATGGAGAAAGATTAAAATTTCAATGGTGAAATTTTCCATTTATTTGAATGGGACGCTTTGCAGATTCTTTGGTAGCTTGAGGGGGTAAGAAATTCCTTTGTCTTTGTGATTTTGATATAGCACTACTCATTAGACCAAGGAAAATAACGTGTCATCGAGGGAATCGGAGTAGGTGATAAGAAAAGGGGAAGAATGGTAGGTGATGAGAAGAGGGGAAGAATGGTAGGTGATGAGAAAAGGGGAAGAATGGTTATCTCTCAACCATTATTTGTTGGTACTCTAATCTCTTTGGGCCATATGCTTGATCTAAGTTGCGCGGACTCTTCGATTTTGGTGTCGTCTCCGTCCCGATACGAGACGGGGACGGGGACTGGATACGTCCCGGATTTGGTCAACTGATTTCGGACACTTTGACCGGAGTCCATCGACAAATTTTGGAGAAAAATTGAGATTTTGATTTCTCAAAATAAAAAATAAAACAGATTTTAGACAATGACAGAATAATGTACATCTTGGAGAATGAAAGATTGAATTATACAATATTTATGTAAGTTTTTCATAGAATATCTCTCAAAATATACAATATTTTTATAGCTCTATTTTTTATTAGTCGAATCCCCGCACCCGTATCCATATCCGGATCCGCACCCCCCGAATCTTAAAATTTAGATTTTGCCAAATCCAATACTCGGATCCGTTCCCGTATCGGATACCCGCACCCGAGTTCGAGCAACTTAAGGCTTGATAGCTTCATACCTTTTCAGAAGTTTTACATGGTTCAAAATTGTGTTAGAGCTGCATATTTATAGAGGAATAAAGTAGTGCCAATGGGTGTTAGTGATTTAATCTTTTGTGTTAAAAGAGGAAAGACCTTATTATAATAAATAGAAAAGACTTTTTAGCTTATTTTGGACTGTGCTATACATAAACCTTTTGGTAAAGAATTTATTTTTATTTCTTAAATCGAAGCGATAAATGGCTGAATCTCAGTCGATCATGGCACAATACATGAATCTTCTTAGTACTTATTCTGGAAAAATACACAGATCTTATTAGTTCATGAATTAGGAGCTAAAAAGATGCATGCACCTATTGCTTATTCATGTAATCAGGAAAAATGTAAAATGTAGTCTTAAATGATAGTAACATACTAGACTATATACATATTAAGGTGTCCATGTGTTCTAGTCATTTTGTTCAAATCAAGTCGAGTGAAGTAATTGGATCATAGTTTCCTCCATTTGTCATCCTGTAATCTGAGTGATTGACTGTGCTTCTATTCTCCAAACTCTAACATTTCCATCAAAGAAAATTTTCTTAGGTTACATTTGAGAGTTCAAAATTCTTTAAGGCTAAGAAATATTCTAGAAAATTTGAAAGATATATAAATCTGATCCTCATCCAATTCCTGTTTGTGCCATGTTCTTGTATATACAAGAGGCTAACAGGTGGGAAATGAGGATGAGAGCTTTTCCTTCTTTTTTTTTTTTTTTTTGTTTTCAGAAAGTAAGATATTTTATTGTAATCACTAATCAACATCTACTGAACTCTTTGGAATATGCATTGCAAAAGCAAAAAGTCAACTTTTTTTGTGCGCATGTGTGGAGTTGAGGAAGTCTAATAAGCAGTGTAGCTCCATCACATCAAGATTTTTGCACCAAAAAGCTAAAGAAGTACATTGTAAATATTTGTGGTGGTTCTTGGCCAATGCCTAATAGCACAAGGGGTCTACTAAGTGCTGGCAGGGACTGGAGATGAAGAAGACTTGAAACAAATCTGGATTGCTATTTCTCTATGCATTCTTTGGACTCTTTGGTTGGAGAAAAATAAAACTTGTTTTGAGGGAAAAAGCCTTATCTCTTGAATGAAGAACAAATGTTTGCATAATCATTTTTTCTGGTGTAAGAGTAGGCAAATTGGTAGTAGGGACAGTATATGGATTTCTTGGAACAGTTACGAGGAAGATAGCAGTTGCAAATGTGATGTAGTACAGTATCTTCTGGTCTGTCTTGAGTCATGTACTTTTTCATACCATATTGGTACCGTTGTTTAATAATACCTTTACCAATAAAAATAAGGATCTTCTGGCCAGCTGGGGCGTTAGAGGAATGCGTAAATATGTATGGAAAATTTGGAATACAGTGCCAGAGCATGTGTGGCTCTCTTTAGAACTCCATACTTAGGAAGACAACTAATGAAGTTCAGAAGGATGAGAACACGACAATGAATGGATTAGGGACTTCAATGTGGCAAAGATCCAAACTGACAGGTTGGAAGTTACTTATCTTCAGTATGCAGATGATGCCCTCATTTTGAGGTTCCAATCAAGAAGAGAGAGTGAAGAACTGAGTGGTTGTCTGTATAGCCCCTCAGGGACATGAGATGGAGTAGAATGATACAGAGAGTGGCTCTCTTTAGAACTCCATGCTTGGGAAGACAACAAATGAAGTTCAAAAGGGACTGCACAGGGCAATGGATGGATTAGGGGCTTCAATGTTGCAAAGATCCAAACTGACAGGTTGGAAGTTACTCATCTTCAATAGGGAGATGATACCCTCATTTTCTGTGATGCAGATGAGAACCAAGTAAAGTATTTAAGAGTTATTCTCTACTTTTTGAAGCCATTTCTAGGCTTCATATTAGTTGAAGAAAAAGTCAAATTTTTCTGGTTAATGAGGTGCCAAATATTCAGTTGCTGGCAGAAATTTTGGGAGGTGAAATTGGTACTATTCCTACACGTATTTGGGAATGCCTTTGGGAGCAAAGAGCAAATCCAATGATATCTGGATTGGAGTCGTGGAAAGATGTGAGAAAAAGTTAGCAAGATGGAAATCAAATTACATTCTATGGGTGGTAGATTGGTTCTCATTAACTCTGTGCTAGATGCTCTCCCTACCTAAGTTGCACGGACTCTTCGATTTTGGTGTCGTCCCCGTCCGGATACGGGACGGATACCGATACCGGGACGAGGTACGTCCCGAATACGGTCAACTGACTTTGGACACTTTGATCGGAGTCCATTGACAAATTTGGGAGAAAAATTGAGATTTTGATTTCTCAAAGTAAAAAATAAAACAGATTTAGAACAATGAAAGAATAATATCCACGAAAGAATAATGTCCATCTTGGAGGATGAAAGATTGTGTTGTACAATATTCATGTAAGTTTTTCACATAATATCTCTCAAAATTTACATATTTTTTTGACTAAGTAAGAGTATTATCATTGAAAGGTATCAAGAAGATGAAAGTAGTTACAAACACAAAAGCAATGCTAGCTCTAGTACAATGTTGCCAAGGCTAAGTTTAGGGAGCTAACAAAATCCAAAAAATTGATCGGGCAATTTACAGGGGTAAGGAAATTCCAGCTGTAGAGGCCGACTAAACAAATAGCCTTCAAAGTGTGTGTTGGAGTTGAAATTCCATCAAAACATCTGCGGTTCCTCTCATTCCTTAAACACCAAAAAATAGTAGCTGGGACCATCCTCCAAACTCTTTTGATGGATTTATCAACTCTGCAAAAACTCCAAAGCTCATAGGTATCTTTTATTGACTGAGGTTGCACCCAGCTCAGTCCAAAATAGAAAGGAAAAAGTTCCAAAGTTCTATTGCAATTGTGCAGTGATGGAAAAGATGGTTGACGGACTCCATATTTCTCTGGCACATATAGCATCTGTTAACCATCGAGATTTTCCTTTTGCACAGGTTATCTTGTGTCAGACATGCACCATTTAAAGCTGTCCATGCAAAGCAGATCACCTTAGTGGGAAGTCTAGTCCTCCAAATGAGTTTCCAAGACCAGTTTTCGATCATACCATCTTGAGAGCACAAATGTTTATAACTTGCTTTGACTGTGTACATGCCTTTACTGGAGCTGCCCCATAAAATTCTGTCTGAACATGACTCTGTAATATTGTGGCCTTCGATCAGAGCTAATAGGTTCAGAAAATCATCAGACTCCCAATCTTCCAGGTTCCTTCTGAAAGTGATATTCCATATGTTGTCCTCTCTATTATCAGCAACAGTGAAGTCAGGATTGCAAGCAATTGACGCAAGTGCTGGAAATGATTCTTTAAGTACAATGTTCCCCAGCCAATTGTCTTTCTAGAACTTGACATTTGCTCTATTTCATAGCTCTATTACTTTCTAATCCCCGCACCCGTATCCATATACGGATCCGCACCCCCGAATCTTAAAATTTAAATTTTGCCGAATCCGATACTCGAATTCGTCCCTATATCGGATACTCGCACCCGAGTCCGAGCAACTTAGCTCCCTACATATATGTTGTCCTTATTTCCTATACCTGCAAATGTAGAGAAAAGGCTGGACACCTTGAGAAGAAATTTCCTCTGGCATGGAAATAAAGAGAGAAGGGTTTCCATTTAGTAGAAATGGAAAACTTTGACCTTCAGCAAACAGAAGGGAGATCTGGGGGTCAGGAACTTGAGAATACAGAATAAAAGTCTTTTGATGAAGTGGTTTTGGAGGTTTACCAGGGAGGAACAAGTTTTGTGGGGCAAAGTGATAAAGGCTAAATATGGAAAGAAAGGATTTCGGATGACTAAACAGGTGAATAATGCTTTTGGTACTAGCTTGTGGAGAACTATAAGGAACCTGTGGCCAAAAGTTTGTTGAGAAGATGAAATTCAATGTAAGGTATTGTGGGAAAACTCTTTTTTGGGAAGACAACTGGTTGGGAATTGGTTGTTTCAAGAGTCTTTTTCCAGTCATTTATGCTTTGAATCAACAACATATAGCTACAGTAAATGAACTTTGGGGGGCACATGCATGAAATCTCACATTCAGTAGATCTTTATATGATTGGGAGTTGCCTAGAATAACAGATTTCTTTAACTCTCCGGAGATATGCAAAGGAGGGAGAAAATACTCTTAGCTAGAGTCAAAATAGCAGTGGGAAAGTACACAGTCAGTTCAGCCTATAAGTACCTAAACCAGAATGGAGGACAAGTCCATTTATAGCCTTGGAAACACATTTGGAGGGTTAAGATACCATGTAGTTGGAGAAGCTGTTTTAACACATAACAATTTGAGGAGAAGGGGAATACCAATTTTGCTCAACGTGCTTCTTATGTGGTCAAGAGGTAGAGAGAATCAGCCATTTGTTTCTACATTGTAGAGTGACTAGTCAGTTGTGAGATTTATTCATCAACCTCAGGGGTATTAGTGGTCAATGCCAAGAAGAACATCTGAACTCTTGTCATGCTGGAATGTAGGGGGGAAGTGTACTACTTCAATCAAAGACAGATGAAAAATTGTCCCTGCAACTATTTGATGGACAGTTTGGAAGGAGAGGAATTCAAGATATTTGAGGATACAAAATTCAGAAAATTAAGATGAATTGTATTCTTATCTTTTGTTTTGTGTTTCAATTCTTTCGAACAAGAGAGGTTTGATGCTTTTGAATCCATTGTATTAATTCCACTTCCTACTCGCGGTATGCTCTTTATGATCTCGGCTTATGATTCAATTGCCATGTATTTAGCTATTGAGCCTCAAAGTTTATGTTTTTATGTGATCGCAGCATCAAAAAGAAAGTCTGAATTTTCTACGGAAGCCGGCTCGAAATATTTGATCTTAGGTGCATTTCCCTGTAAAGCAGAGTATAGTGATGATTTAGAGTCAATTTTACAAGCCCTAAACTCCTTGTAAGAAGTGCAAGGATTGTAATAATGAGCCTTGTAGGTTTTTGTAAAATTCATCTTTTGGCTTCCAGCACAAGCTTTGTGCCAAAGATTTATTAATATACTGATACATGTTACATTGTCAATAAAACAAAAAAAAAAATAGTTGTGAAAAACAATGACGACCTTTACCCAGCCCACTATATGATGAGAAAGTGCCATAGCAATTCTCCATCCTTAAGGCATAAAATTATCCGCTCTAAATTATCTCTGAATAGATGTCTTAAATTAAATTTTAGTAGGGCTTCTCCCTCTCAAAAACTATCCATATCTTTGTATTGTGTCTAATAACATCTGTTTATTTAATTGGATAAATTGTCTAGCAAACTTCTGATTTGTTAGCCTTTTCTTTCACTTTGTCAAAAGAACTATAAGTTTGTTGCCATGGACCTTATTAAAGGACCTCGACATAAGATTTCTATACCCGTTGCTGGATGCAAACTAGCCGACCCAAGGCGAATCCTAATCAAGATTCGCTTTATTAGAACCAGGCTTGATATAAGCCAAGCCTAAGTCTTTGTTGCTTAAGTTTGACACGATTTGGTAATTTAGAGGCTTAAGATTGAGCGGCTTGATTGTAAGATCAAATTAGCCTTTTCCTAGTTAACAGTTGAAGAATTATTGCTTCAACATATTCAAGCTCTTGTGTGTGGAATGCTTCTCAATTTCTTAGCTAATGTCAAAGGCGGAAGCCTTAGGTGGGAAGTCATGGGAGAAGAAAGACATGAGATTGAGATCTGGATTAGTATAGGATGGGATGTTGAAAGAAGAAACACTTGATATAGGATAAAATAGTGAAGTTTGAGATGGCAGAATTTGATAGTAGATTGGAAGATGAGATTGATCAGCGGTGATGTGAGAGCAGAGAAGGACGGAGGAGGAAGTAGAGCATGTGATTGTACTAGGAGCCGAAGTTTTTTTAGTGTGTGTTTATCATATATAGGAAGGCTGGTAAAGTAATTTGGGAGAAGCTCATGCTTTGGAAAAGAATGGATAGGTTAAACCAAAATCTAAGTTGATCTGACATGACACTTTAGGTGCTGCAGTCGTGTCAACACGACACTAGTATGGGTGTGGATATGGGATCCATACCGGATCTGCTCAGACAATTTTGGGTACTTTGACCACGATGGACGAAAAAATTCGAGATGAGATGCAATTTGATTCCCGAAATGAGAACCAAAAATAGGGTAAATTGAAGAAAATAGCATACCTTGTGTAGGAAATCAATTTTTTACTTATATACAACTTGAAACAATAACAATAACAACAAACACAGTGGAGTCCCACAAATGAGGTATGGGGACGATAGTTTGTATGCATAACTTACCGCATCCTTAGGAGGTAGAGAAGCTGTTTTCGGTAGACCCTCGACTAAAGAAAATGAAAAGCAACAATAAAAACAAGTTGTATCAACCACAAAGGCCAGAAAGCAAGTATTCCACAAAATTTCTAAACTTGAGAATAAAAAAAGAAATATACACTTTACAAGCTATACGTAAGTATTCTACGAAATTTCTCATAATTTAGAGATATTCTATATTTATTTATTTTTGAATTATTTTTAGCTGGAATTCCGAACCCGCATCTATACTAGGATCTGTATCATCACAGTAGCAATCTATTTCCTCCCCACTCATCTCCTCCCCCCTCCCCCCAACCCAAACTTAAAATAAGGAATTGCTTTGCTTTTTCCAAATATTCTATTCTAGTCTTACCACAGCCTGCTCTACATTATAAATTTCCACTGCTGACCTAATATTTTGCCATGATCGATATGGGATGCTAGCACTTTAATGGACTTGTTACCAATGCTTACTGAAAGCCTCAGTGATCATCTTATTGGGACTACTTTGAGAAAAGGTCAAAAAACGACTACCTTGTTTCCACTATGCTTTATAACCTTCCGCCATAAGAGCCTAATACAAACAAGTGGGGTCTGGGGAGTATAATGTGTACATAGACCTTACCCCTAAGTTGAAGGTAGAGGCTTTTTCCAAACTTAAGTGCCTAATATTGTCTCAAATTAAGTACTCTTTTCTTTTCCTAATTGCTTTCTGGTGCTTAATGGTAGGATGCTAGCAAGAAATCTCCCATGGAATTGATCAATGAAGTTGCAACTATCAAGGTTGAGGGTAGGATTGCTGCATGCGAAGGAGGTAATTTGAGTATTATTTCTTCTTGAAAATGTGCTTTCGATAACTATACTTGCCCCTATTACTGCTTCCGTTACAAGTCTAAATTTGTGTGAAAATGCTATTATACAGACACTCCTGCTCTTGGGCACCCAATTGAGTTTATTTGCCTTTGATATGAACAAGCCAGCAGTGTGCAAGTACTGTGGGTTACGCTATGTCCAAGATCATCACCGCTAATGGAAATTCCTGAACTTGCAAAGACAAGTGGCAGAGATTACATCATTCATTTGTACTATTGATACTGGCTGTGGTGTTCCTTCATCTAATAAGGATCAGCTTTGACATGTAATCCTCTTTCTGAAAGCTGGTATACAGATTCCTTTTAGCTGTTGCGCTTCAACATATAGTTTGATTGGTTTATCTGTTGATTGCAAATTCTCTTATCCTTTGCACTCATGCTGCAAACAGTCCTAAAACAAAGACAAGGTTACAATGCGCAACTTCTTTCATAATGAAAATCTGATAAGTGGACGAGTATTCAACCTTAATCCTGCATTTTTATTTTCATGTGTAGCAGAATCAATAATGCACAAGTCACTCCACTTAAAACGTGTAAAAAATCAGTGCGGGAATGGGTTGTAAACAGTGGCAAAGCTAGAAATTTTTTTAAGGGTGTTCAAATTTAAAAGAAATAAAAAAAAATTCTGACAAAGGGTGTTCAATATGTATTATATACCTCTAAAACATAATATTTTACTTACGTATACAGTACAATTTTTTGACGAAGGGTGGTCAGTTGACCATCCTTAACCCCATGTGGCTTCGCCACTGGTTGTAAACAAGCATAAATCTAAATTGGTTGAAGCCAAAATTGTCTAAATGAAGGAAAAAGAATTACTAGTTGCTTGAATAGAGTTGTCAGCAAGAATTTCCATAATTTCTAACATTTAAATCTAACAAATATCTCGAATTGCAGCTAATTTCCTCCTGTGGTGTGGTGGTATCCTGCAACTTTTAATCTACCGCTTCTCGGAACAAGTTAGGGTACAGGAACAGGATACTGGATGTAGTCCTCACTCCCATATCTTGTAATCACTCCATTTCAATTTGGATGAGGTACTATGACTCTGTATGGATTTTTGAAACGTGTGGTCTTAAAAGCTTAAGGGTTAAAAGGTTTATGAGGTCATGATATTTGTGTAATTATAAAAATTTCTCATTAAGGCAAATGAGTGAAATGAAGAGTTTAAAGTTGAATTATTTCTAATTATAGAAATATGTCATCTTTTTTTTAATGGACTAATAAAGAAAATGTGTTATCTAAATTGAAAAAGAGGGAGTGGTAGTCTCTAATTTTTTGCTGCACCTGCGCGGGAAAGAAGTGCATTTTGCAAAATGGAGACGATTAAACTGAATAATTAGGGATAATACTAGTATGATCTAGGGACGTCTATGAGAAGCCATAATTTCCCTTTTACAACTTGCAAGCAGCCAAGGAATACTTCTAAAATGTTGGAGGAAGCCCACACCCAATTTTTGGCTCTATAGTCTCCCACTTTCAAGCAAGTCGTCTAGGTTCATTTTTGGGAAAATCTCATTTTATACCCATTAATTTCAAACTATTTATTCTTTAATATGCAGGCTCAAATTATTTACTTCTCCTACCCATGCAACCCAAACTATTTACCCGCCCATGCATCAAGTTATTCCCCTCATTTAATGCCTCAGTTAACGCTATTTCACCCAGTCATTTCTTTCATTTCAAAAATTCCATAACCAAACCATGAGAAATATATTTCACACAGTAATTACTGATTTGACTTGTGAATTTTTCTTCAGATTTTGTTTCTATCTTCAATATTATTGTACATGAGTTTCACTCCAAAATCCTCTTTCTATATTAGTATTTTTTTTGTATTTATTTGTATTTCTGAACCCATGTATTGTTGAAGTTATATATTAAGTTTCTCAAGTCTGATTTTTGTGTATGTATGAAGATCCACATTGATGAGCTTGAAGCTCCTGTATTTAAAATTTAATATTCACCATTGTTGGGCTTGAAGCTCTTGAATTTAAAATTTTTATTTTGAAGATTTCTTGTTTGATTCAAAGTGGTTGCTGTTAAATATTGCTTATAGTACCTTCGGAAAGTTCATACTGAAATTTTATAGCATTTGGAGCTGATTTGAGGTGATTTAGATCGAAATTTTCAGCTGAAAATCAAAGAAGAACACATCTACCCAATAATATACTGCTACGGTATACAATATGTTGTAGGCGTACATAGCAATACTACAACAGTATACTAGTATAGTTTACAATATACTGCAACGGTATATTGTAATAATCGAAGAAGAACACAGTTACCTAACAATACATCGCTACAGTATACAATATACTATAGGAGTATATAGTTATACTGCAACAATATACTATTATAGTATACAATATATTGTTATAGTATACTGTAATAATATGCAATATACTATAACAGTATGCTGTAATAGTATACAATATACCATAATAGTATACTTATTACCCGTAAATTCACTTGCCTTTTTCCTTTTAATTAAGCTTTTACCCAACATGAGGGGCAAATTGTAAATGCAAAAATAAAATAAAATATTATAGTATGCTATATAATGTAACGGTATACTCTTACAATTAGATCCTTTTAGAAGTTTTTGGAATTTTTATTGACAACTAATATTATTTAAGTATTGAATTAAAAAATTTTTAACTCTTTGCGTACAATTTTATACCATGTTGGTATAGTTATATACTATACTGGTATCATATGTTAGTTAATATTTTTTGGTTGTACTAGCTACATTTAATGTAAAAATAGCGCGGGATGCCCTATTTGGTCGCCCCCATTTAACTTATACCCATATTTTTAAAATTATTTAACTTATACCCTAATTTTTACAACTTCAGGCGCCTCCTTCTTCCTGCTACCTGTGCAAACTTCAGCTTATTTAGTGCTGAAGTTTTTATAAATGAACTAAATAACTTCAGCATCTTCTGCTAAAGTTTTTGAAAAAGTTTTAAGACAAAACTAAAATTCAGCTTATTTAGTGCTGAAGTTTTTATAAATGAACTAAATAACTTCAGCATCTTCTGCTAAAGTTTTTGAAAAAGTTTTAAGACAAAACTAAAATTCAGCTTATTTAGTGCTGAAGTTTTTACAAAAGAACTAAATAACTTCAGCATCTTCTGCTGAAGTTTTTGAAAATGCTTTATGACAAAACTAATGAATCCAGGACGAAACTTCAGGTTATTTAGTTCTGAAGTTTTTACAAATGAACTAAATAACTTCAGCAGCTTCTGCTGAAGTTTTTGAAAAGCTTTATGAAAAAACTAAAGAATCCAGGACAAACTTCAACTTATTTAGTGCTGAAGTTTTTACAAATGAACTAAATAACTTCAGCATATTCTGCTGAAGTTTTTGAATTTTTTTTATGACAAAACGATTGAATCCAGGACAAAATTTCAGCTAAAACATGCTTAAGTACAGCAAATAGAGAACAAAACTTCAGCTAGTAGAATGCTTAAGTTTAGCAATTACAAACAACTTCAGGCTCATCTCCTAGAATGTTGAAGTTTGTGTGATTGCCTTTGCTACTTCAGGACCGTATGCCTGAAATTTATGCGAAAAGTGGGTACGCTTGTAATTTTTTTTCCAAAGTGGGTATAAGTTAAAATGTGACACAAAAAGCAGGTATAGATGCAAACCCCCCACATTTAATTGGTACACAATTTGATTTTTCTTTAGTAATAATATAAAAAAAGAATAATAAAAATAGTGAAAACAATAAATGAAATTAGATTATGAAGAGAAAAATAATATTAAAAAAGAAGTTAAATGAAATTAGAAAAGGAAAAAAGAAAAAAATAAGAAGAAAACGAGAAAAAAGAAAAGGAGAAAAAAAGAAAAAAGAAAAGAAAAGAAGCATAGAAATAAAAAAGAATTGGAGAATAAAGAAAAAATTTGAGCCACAAAAACTACTATGGGTAGGAAATGTAATTAGTTTGATGGGTAGAAAAATAAATGGGCAGACAAGGGTAAATAGTTTTGTTTTTGTGGGTAATTGTGTCATTCTCCCTTCATTTTTTCCACGGAATCTACTAGCTTTGTCCATTTATAAGTAGTTTATTACATAAATTGGTCAATTCATATAATATTTGCTAATATTAGTCAAATATTACTAATATTAGCCAATTAGCTATTAGTAGCAAAAAAAAAGGTCAAATTTTTGCTTTCTTTTGAGTGCGTGTTATTAGAATAGATTGATTATATCTTAAGAAGCTTGAATCCTAGTTTTAAGATAATTTGGTGGAGTTTCGAGGTGGTTTGTATTGAAAATCGAAGTCAAAGATGAACATGAAAAAAATGATATGTGTATCACATTGTGTATCATTTGTGTATCACATGTATACCTGTGTGTGAGATACATATGTCGCAGATTTTTTTTTAAACTCGATTTTAACTACGAATTTTGATACCAAATCAGTTCAAATCACCTCCAATCTTCTTCAAATTTTGTATATTGACTCATCTATATATTTTCAATGAATTTCAACCATCCCATAGAAAAAGATCTTTCTTCCTTAGATTTTGGGAATCTTGTATAATTTTCTTTTTTTGTATTTCATCATCTTATTTTCTACTCCATGAAAATTTCTTTTCATCTTGCATCTAATGTTGCTAGTCATGCTTATAAATATGAAAAGAGATCTTTGTGTGTGATTCTTGGAGAGAAAGAATCTTATTTATCTGAGTTTTTAATTTTTGTATGTTATTGATTAGTTTTTGTAATATAATTAATGGCTAGAGGTTGGTAAGTTCTGACTTATTTGGCTCATTTACGTAAGATTCTCCTTTTTCTAATCTGTCGAATATTTATCATTTCCCCGCTGCTGCAGACGAAAATAAATAAACAAATACTTGTTTTACAAACTTATTGCCATAGGCATTCCCTTCTTCAACCTCCAATGGGCCTCAACATCATCGCCTCATCAATCAAGAAAAGTTCAGTTATGTACCAACAAATTCCACCAACTTAGGAATCACAAACCAACACATGCATAAGTTTATATTATCAAATTGTATTTATGTGCTAACCAAAATATACAAAACATATATAGTTTAGGAGACTATTAGGCTATTGTGTACATATAGGGATAATTACTTTATTGGGCCGCCCTCCTAAATAAGGGTTGCTAAATGTATATTTTTGGGAAATTATTATTTGTGTCCATTTATAAGTAGCTCATTACAAAAATTGGTCAATTCATAAAATATTACTAATATTAGCCAATTAACTATTTGTAGCAAAAAATGTCAAATTTTTGTTTTCTTTTGAGTGGGTGTTATTAGAATAAATTGGGTACATCTTATGGAGCTTGAATATCAGTTTTGGGATGATTTGGTGAAGTTTTGAGATGGTTTGAATTGAAAATTCGAAGTAAAAATTGAACATAAAAAAAAAGTGTGTATCACACTGTGTATCATTTGTGTATCACATATGTATCATATTTGTATCAATTGTGTATCACATATATATCCATGTATCTGTGTGTGAAACACATGCGTGATACATGTGTCGCATAATAAATTTTTGAACTTGATTTAATTACGAATTTTGATACGAAACCAGTTCAAATCACCTCCAATCTTCCTCAAATTTTGTATATTGACTTATCTATATGTTTTCAATGAATTTACACTATACCCATTGAATTTTTTTTGGTTTAGATATTTGAAATATTGTATATATTTTTATATTTCATCACCTTATTTGCTACCTCATCCATGAAATTTCCTTTCCGTCTTGTATCTAGTGTTGCTAATCACGCTTAAAAATATGGAAGGAGATTTTTGTATGTGATTATTTGAGAGAAAGAACCTTAATTATTTAGTTTTTTAATTTTTATATGTGCTTGGCTAGTTTTGATAAGTTTATGACTAATGGCTAGATATTGGTAAGTTTAGACTTATTTGGGACATTTGTATAAGTTTTCCTATATTTTATACATTAAATATATCAGTATATACATTTACCGGCCTTTATTTAAGAGGGTGGCCAAATAAGATAATTATCCCTATATACATATGACACAATAACCTAATAGTCTCCTAAACTTAGCACCATATTTTAAAGGATTTTTCCATTCCTATACACTATTTGAAATCTTATTATCCTTAATGTTCATGTTTAGTTAATTATCCGACATAAATAACTTTTGTTTACAAAATATATACAATACACCTTAAAATACTCCCAAATCCATTATTTATGCCTTCAATCAAGAGATTTAATTACACCCTTTTTCTTTTTTTTTTCTCTTAGCCAACATATGTTTTCATCCCCACCCGCTAACACTGCTCCTCTTATGAACAGAGATGTTTTAAAAGTATTTGTTAATCTGGTAGAATTCAGCGTTTCATAAAGCGCCAAGGCAAGAAAAATGTTGGCCTTTCATCTCTGACAACATTTTCCCTGGCTTTTCATGTTTTTTTTTATCTTTTTAAAAACAAATTTCTTTTTTTTTTTCAAGTCAACTTAAATACACTCAAATTAATTAATTCTACGTGATATTCTCTATTGATAGCAGAGTTATCTAATATAATTATTGATCAGCCCTAGGTTCCAATGTAATGAACAGGGATATTTTAAAAGTATTTGTTTAAACTAGCATTTATCTCTATTCTATGGTCTGGAGATTTTCTCAACTATTTTCTGTCGGATCACATTCAATACTTACAATAAACCTTTATTTAAAATTAATCTACAATTTATCAACAAATTTTATATATTATTTCTACACAGTTAAATACAACTACAATATCATACAACATAAATACAATTTTTATACAGATTTTATACAATGTATTTTGTATATTTTGTATCTGATTTATACATAGGAAAAATAAATTTCATACAACTAATTATGTATTATACAACTTATCTACAAATTTCATACATTATTTCTATCCAGTTATATATAACTACAATATCATACAACTTAAATATAATTTTTATACAATATTGTTCAACTTTCATACAATAGTTAAATAAACAATATATATAAACAACATAATACAATTTTACTATAATTTCGTATATAATGTATGTCATGTCTTCTTCTTCTTCTTCGACTTTCAATCTGAAATTCAGCCAAAATCAAGTCTAATCTTCACCAAAACACCTTCAAAATTGAGATATAAACTCCAAATCATATTCCCAATTGTTTGCAACAACATCCAATCCAAACAAATAATGATTTTTGAAAACCCAAATTCGAATTCAAAGCTTCAAATAATGACTGTCAATGGTGGAATTGCTGCTCTCTTTTCCTTTGATTTATATTACTGAAATTAAGGATTGTGGGATAGAGATAGACATAGAAGGAAATCCCAATACTTTGCAACAACACCTAATTCAAACAAATAATATTTTTTGAAAACCCAAATTCGAATTCAAAGATTCAAAGCTTTTTAATGGTTGTCAATGGTGGAATCCTGGGTGGAGTGCAAGATACGTGGGGGAGGAAAGTGGGATGTGGAGAGAAACGTGATGGAGTGGAAGATACGTTAGAGTGATTTTAGGATACTAATTATTATCATTAATTTCATTTAAATGTACATAAATGGTAATTGAGTATATAAAATATAAATATAGTAAAAGTTGAGTAAAAGAAGGATAATATAATTTCATATAATGTATAGGAATGTAAAAATTCCATATTTTAATACCGATATAAACTTTTAGTTTTTTCATTGAACTATCTTTACTCGATGAACTGATACTAATAAGTACCTCGACATGTTGACCATGCTTATTTGGTAATCACAACACTGATGTATAGTCAAATTCGTTTCTATCATGCTCATAAAGGAGCATGCATATGGTGATTTCAATAAAGAAAATACTAAAATAAGGAAAAAATAAATTTTAAAAAATACCAAAATTTAAATGGAACGGGATCAAATATGTCCATCTAATACGCGAAAAGGATTGATTTCATCTTAAGTTATAATTTTTGCACAAAAATACTATCACTGTTCCCAAAGTGGCTAAAATATTTCTCCTTGTCTGTCAGTGTTGTACAAAATGGACATCTAATCCCACGTGACACTCACTTCAAAACTAAATGTCGTCGACCTAATAAACATGTCTTGACGAATCTAGAATAAAGAATTCCAAGGAAAGTTTGCTTGAAGTTTTGAACCTAAAAGTAACTGAAGTTGCTATTCAAAAACTCACTTAGACATATCATCACCATGTACTTTTGATCTCGACAACTATATATGTACGAAGAAGTTGTAGATAACGACTAACGAGAAAGAGAATCAAAACTATGCACAAATGACTCGTCCCATATACCAACTAAACTGAACAACAGAGAAATATGACGAAAAGTCTGCAAAGTCATAAACACACCATCAAAAATCAACCTAACTATTTTTTACCTAATTTACCCGACAAGAATTTAAGCTGAATATTGATTGCACACTCATAATCATAGATCCAATAAACCCAATATTTCAATCTCTAGATATTTAAAATCCAACTTTTCAGATTACTGAGTAATCCCAAAAACATAAAAAAGGAGATTTTATAGACAAACAGAATTTGAAAAGAAAAGGAACAAGACTAAAATTTACCTGAAGCTTAAGAGTATTGTAACAGATGTTAAGGTCTGTTACTAAATTTCAGAGAAGAAGAAGAAGGGAGAGAGGTAGAGAGAGAGAGACGGGAGATAGAGAGATAAGAAGAAATGATAATTTCAGTAATTGTACTCTCTGCCAATACAGACTCTGCATATATAACAATAAATCTGACATTGGATTCCTAATACTATTTCTCATGCTGACAGTTGTCCCAAGTTTGCTAACAAACTTATGAATTTAATTGGAATAGATAAACTAAATTAAGGGACCTAATTGACATAATGTAAACTACTAACTAAAATGGACTAAATTCACAGAATTCATGACATTCCATCCTTCTTCAGAACCTTGCCCTCAAGGTTCATGTTTGGAAATTGAGACTTGATGAATTGGTAGTCTTCCCAAGTGGCCTCTTCTGGTAACAAGTTAGCTCATTGCACTAGTATCTGAGTAGCAGCTCGATTTTCTTTTTTCACCATCCTTCTGTCCAACACAACAATAGGTTCAATAAGGGGCAGTCCTTCAGGGGAGCAAATTGGAGGATCAATGGAGGGAACATCTTGTTTTCCAACTTTCTTTTTCAATTGGGATATGTGAAAAATAAGGTGTATCTTTGTTGTAGGAGGAAATTCCATCTTGTAGGCAACATGGCCGATCTTCTTACTGATCTGATAAGGTCCATAGATATACTTAGAAGCTAGCTTGATACTCTTCCTCACAGCCACAGATGATTGTTTGTATGGTTGTAACTTCAAATATACCCAATTACCTTATGCAAATTCTCTTTCAGTTATTCTTTTGTCAGCATAAAATTTCATCTTATTTTGAGCCTTTTCTAAATTTTCCTTCATCACCTTGGCCATCACTTGTCTCTCTTTTAGGACTTGGTCAATGGCATCCACCTTAGTTTGAGCAATGAGTTCAAAAGACAATCGTGGTGGATCATACCCATACATCACCTTAAAGGGAGTCATTTTTAGAGATGAGTGATAGTTACTGTCGTACCAAAACTCAGCTAAGGCAAGCCATTTACTCCATTCCTTAGGCTTATTATTGGTCATGCACCTCAAGTAGTTCTCAAGACACCTATTTACCCTCTCTGTATGCCCATCAGCTTGTGGGTGATAGGCAGAGCTATACAAAAGCTGCACCTGCAGAATTTTGAACAATTCCTTCCAGAAGTTGCTTACAAAGATCTTGTCTCTATCAGTGACAATACTCTTAGGTAATCCATGTAACTTATAGATAGTATCCAGGAACATTCTAGCTACCTGAGAAACTGTAAAGGGGTGAGACAGAGCAAGGAAGTGTGCATACTTACTGTATCTATCCACTATCACCAGAATAGTGTTGTGCCCTTCAGATGTTGGTAGTCCCTCAATTAAATCCATAGATATGTGCTCCTAAGCCTTTTCAGGAATTGGTAAAGGCTGAAGCAATCCAGGATAGGTGACTTGTTCATCCTTACATCTCTTGCATGTCTCACATTCTTTAACTAGCCTCTTTACATCTTCAATCATGGATGGCTAATAAAAGATTGACTTCACCCTTTGATAAGTTTCCATTACCCCTGAATGACCCCCTAATCCAGTGTGGTGTATGGTATTAATCAGTTGAAGTCTGAGCTGCCCATGTTTACCAACCCACACTCTTCCTTTATATCTCAATAATCCTTGTTGTAAGGTGTCGTCCACACAGTCCTTTGGGTTGGTACTAATAGCAGTTATAGCCTGGACTACTTCCTGATCATCTTTATAGCTGGACAACACTTCCTCAAACCACTTAGGGTGTAATTGAGTCACTACAAGGCATTGAGAAGATTGAGTTATTGACAGTAATTCATTTCTCCTTGACAAGGCATCAGCCACCAAGTTTTCCACCCCCTTCTTATATTGGATTTCATAACTTAAGCCCATTAACTTAGTTAAACCTTTATGCTACAGGGATGTAGTGATTTTCTATTCTTGCAGAAACTTCAAGCTAAAATGGTCAGTTTTGATTATGAAATGGTGTGGGTGTAAGTAGTGCCTCCATCTATCGACAACCAATAAAAGGGCTATCAACTCTTTTTCGTAAGTGGATAATCCTTGATGTCTTGTACTCAGTGTTTGGCTCATAAAAGCCAAAGGTCTTTTGTCCTGCATTAGGACAACACCTACTCTAGAATTGCAGGCATCCACTTCCAAAATGAATGGTTTGTGAAGTTAGGGAGGGCCAAAACATAAGCATTTGTCATGGCTTGTTTGAGACTGTTAAAAACTACAGTAGCTTCAGCGCCCCATTGAAGGTTGGGGCCAATCTAACATGACAGATACCTTCTTTCAATCAGTGTTTACTCCATTTGCTGAAATGATATGTCCTAAATACTCCACTTGAGGTTGAGCAAATTCACACTTGCTCTTTCTAGCAAACAACCGATTTCTTTTTAATAGCTGTAGAACCATTTCCAAGTGCCTCAAATGATCTTTCATATTTTGACTGTATACTAGAATATCATCAAAGAAAACTAGTATATACTTTCTGAGTTTCTCCTTAAAGACTGCATTCATAAGGGATTTGAAGGTGGCTGGAGCATTTGTTAGTCCAAAGGGCATAACCCTAAATTTCCATAAACTATGGCGGCTTCTAAAAGCAGTTTTGTGCTCATCACTAGCCTTCATCCTCACATGGTGATACCCTGCTCTTAAATCTATTTCGGAAAACCCCATGCAATTCATCCAACATGTCCTCTATCATAGGAATTGGGTACTTGCTCTTGACTGTCAATGTGTTCAATCTCCTATAGTCTACACAAATTCTCCAAGTTGAGTCCTTCTTTTTAACTAACAAGGCAGGGGAAGCAAAGGCAGATTGACTCGGAACCATAGTCTTGGCCTCCAACATGTCATTGATAATGGACTCTATGTCATTCTTTTGGTCATGGGAATACCTGTAAGGTCTTAAGTTAAATGGCTGAGCTCCTGGAACCAGGTTGATGGCATGATCACAATTTCTCTTTGGTGGAAGTTTATTTGGCTCCTTGAACACCTCAGAGAAAGTTGACAGCATTTTCTCCACAACAGGTTCCATTCTTTCTGTTCCTTTGACTGTTGGACCAGAATTCAGCATTCTTACTTCAGCCATTACCTCACAGGTGCCACATTGCAGCATTCTTTCTAAGGTTTTGGTGTCCACAGTTGACACACAAGGCAGGTCACTAACTCCCATCAATGTCACCATTCTTCCATGTTTCATGAAGCTTATACTATGTGGTATGGTATTAAGTATGACTGGATCTATATGATCAATCCAATCCATACCTAGCACCATGTCACAACCTTCCACCTTGAGCAGTTTGATTTTGAACACGAAATGCTCATCCTGCATTTTCCAGTTGAATAAAGGGCTCTCCTTGTCACAAAACATAGTCTGTCCATTGGAAACTACCACTCTTAAGGGATCTTTCATTGGTTGTACCTGGAGTTTCAGCAACTTAACAATGTGTGGATCAATGAAAGAGTGAGTTGAACCACTGTCAATCCATACAGTTATTGGAATCTTTTTGGCATATCCAAGTAGCTTAATAGTGGAAGTTGCTCCTCCAGTAATGCTCAATCCCATAGTGGAACTTCCTCTAGAGTTTCCTGTACATCCACAAACTCCTCTATTTCAGGTTTTCCTTATACTTCCACACTCTCCATAGCATGGAGAGTTTTTGGCTTGCATTGATGACCAGTGAAGTATTTTTCCTTGCACTTATAAAATAGTCCTTGTTCTCTAAGGTTCTCCAAGGTGTTTGGTTTGAGGGGGGCTCTATTTGTGGTGGGTGTTTTCTGGTGAGGATTTGTAATTCTTAAAGGTTGGGTAGGAGCTGAAAGTTGGGCTGGTCTGGTGTTTTGTGGTTTTTTTTGGGTAAGTAAGGGCCAAAGGGCGAGTGTGAGGCAAGTTTTGGGCAGATCTATAAGGAATGAGAGTAGCAAAAGCAGCAAAGGATTCCTTATATAGCCTTTCTACCTCATATGCATCCATAATGGTAGTGGGATTAGCCAATTTCACTAAAGGTTTCAGTTCTGGTTTCAGACCACTAATGAAGCTGGCTACAAAATGGGTTTCATTTAATAAGGGGTTAATGATGGTCATGTAGCTAGTGAGATCCTCAAAATTATCCTGGTATTGGTCTACACTACCCAACTGCCTGATTTTGTTGAATTCGTCCACAATGTCCTGTGGTCGAATGTTTCCAAACCTTCGACAAACCTCCGAACAAAACTTCTGCCAGGGTATTCTACCTATATGATTCACCAAATAAATATCCAGCTAAACATCCACCTTATCATTCACTTGCATGGAAGCATAGCTTAGTTTCTCATGCTCAGGGATTTTATACAGCTCAAATTTTTTTCCACACTTTCTGAGCCAACCACGAGGAATTCATCCATCAAATTCTGGGAAGTTCATTTTGGGTTTCAAGGTTTTATGGGGAGACTCAGGATCAACAGCAGGGGCGGGTGCAACAGGGGCGAGGAGGAAGAGTACATGGGGTTTTGAATAAAGGAGGACTGGTAAACAAAGGGGCTGGTGGAAATGTAAATCCCCTCCCAATGGGAAAAGTTGAATGAGTGACCATAGCATGTGAAGTAGTTAGGGGTTTATTACCGGAAACTCCACCGTGTTCATAGATGGTCGGTACTGCATGCGCAGAGGGTAGGGGAGTTTGCTGTGAGGAGTCCCATGTCGCTAGTGTCAACTGCAATGAGGTGTTGACAGTCGCCGACGACGGTGTTGACGGCCTCGACGGAGTCTTGCCATGATGAAATCCAACTTTTTGCTCACTTATTTGACCTCGTCTAGCTGGGATTGGAACTGATCTTGAGTGGATTCCAGTGATTCAAATCGTTTCCCGGTATCCTCCACATTGATGAAAGCTGTACCCGCATCGCTTGAATTTCATTCTGCAATCCTTGAAATTCCGGTGTCTGTGACATAACAGTCGAAGTCGGAAGCCTGGCGGCTCTGATACCATTGTAACAGATGTTGAGCTCTGTTACTAAAGTTCAGGGAAGAAGAACAAGGGAGAGAGGGAGAGATAGATAAGGAAGATAAAGAGATAAGAAGAAATGATAATTTCATTAACGGTGTTCTCTGCCAATACAGACTCTGCATATATAACAATAAATCTGACATTGGATTCCTAGTACTATTTCTCATGCTGACAGCTGTCCCAAGTTTTCTAAAAAACTTATGGATTTAATTGGAATAGATAAACTAAATTAAGGGACCTAATTGACATAATGTAAACTACTAACTAAATTGACAAAATTCATGACAAGTATCTACAAAGAAAGCGAAGAGAAATAATATGGCAGTGCCACGTAGGACTCGATGTCCACCTTAGATAGCTCTAAACACAAGAGGAGAGGGGAAATTGTATGTAATTAAAAAACTTAGTCAATTATGTTGTATCTTAGTTAATTATTTTTCTTGCAATCAAGAGTTAGTAAAATAGATAACTAAGCAATAAATATAGAGAGCTTAAAGTAAACGAGGAAGAGCATACTTATACGGCTTGATGTACCAGTACGTTATTTATATACAGTTCCTTTGGGTCATAATGATTCATTAAGATCTTTGATGAAGTAGTGATACAACTTGATTTTACGGGTTTCCTTTGTTCACCACCAACGTGTTATAACTCTTGATCTTTTCTTGCTTCAACTGCAAGTGTTGGCACAATCGCTCAATTATTTTTCTCTCTATCTTTTATGACACTAGTAAACTCAAGAGTACACTATTTAGCTAAGAACTATAAAAATTGAAAACTTCGATAAAGTTTCGTCAATATCTTTAAGTCTTTTGTCTCTGTATATAGGGGTTGATACTTGACTGTTGCTTTTTGTTTTCATATGTTGTTGTTTTAAATCTTCTGCTGATATGTAAACCAAAATTGACTGATGGTATTTCCTTTTGAGGCAATTTTTTATTTTAAGAGAATGGCCCAAACGGTTTCCTGTGAATCCCGTGCTTTTGTGTGGATAACAATTCATATATGATATCTTTCTTCTTCCCGACAAAATATTCTTTTCCTCCAGTCCTTGATTCATATTTTCTTCTAATTGTGCTGACCGTCATCTTTCTCTTCCTTGCTTTTTAGAGTCGTCTAAAAAGTCTTGATTTTGTTGGTATTATTTATAATGGTCACACCCCTTTGTTTTTCTTAACTAAACCTCACTAAACCCTTTTAAATGAATAAAAAGATTTTGTGAAGTTTGAAATGGTTTTTCAATTTTGAAAGTGACAAAGAATTGTGTTTAAAAGAAGTTTCAGAGTCGCCACCTGACATTTGGTTTCGGTGTGTCAGGTCACCGTTTTAAAAATAATTTTTCTTTTAAAACACTTTGGACTCCAAACTAAGTCCGCACCAGAGTTCTAGGTAAGGGGGTTCATTTGACTCGGGGAGAAGGTGTTAGGCATTCTCCGAGTCCTGTGAAGATCACAGTTGCGTACTTGATCTAATTGGCTTTTAAAACATTCAAATTGAGGTAAAAATAAACACAGAAAATAAACAAACACACATGAGACTCGAGGTCGTTCCCACCTAATAAAAGAAAAATAAAAATAATAATAAAAACACTACGAGTTCTACTTTAGCCTCCAAATACAGATACTTCGGGGCATACCCCAGATAAATATATACAAATTCCTCGGGGCATTCCCCGGGTGTAATAATCCACTAACGGGGACGATCTCTCACCTCAAAAGAGAAACTAGAAGATGAGGGTCCTAAAGGTTTGCCTACCCAAGTGTGGTCGGCATAAACATGCTACTAGCGGTACGGCAGGTTAAAGGTAATAAACATCAAAGCTCCAAACCTTTTAATTTCATTTAGCCCAAATCCCGCAACACAATCAAATTCTACTTTTCCTTTAAATCATAAAATGGTTTCAAATATAATTACTAACGTCACAAACATAAAGCTAAGAAACCAACAGAAACATTCAAACATCTTTAAAATAGACATGAAATTATCAAAATATTTCAGTTGAACATGGACAAAACACAATTTAAAAATGAAAGGAAAAACAAGAGTTTAATTGGACCTTGAATCCCAAACTGGTTTTGAATCAACCTTTGGACTGGAGCTTGATCAAAGACCTCAATGTCACCTCAATGAAACTGGCCGGAGAAGTAAAATAAGAAAGAAGAAGAACGACCTGATCTGAAATTCCGGCGAAAACTCAGTGAATCGCCCGCTACTTCCACGAAAACCAGTAGTGATTGAAGATGAAAGTTATTATTATTATTTTTTGTTTTCTTGGTTTTACAGTCTGGTTTTTGCCCTTTTTTTTGTTCACGCAATTCTTGCAACTAGTGGGCGTGAGCGGAAAACAACTGGAGTCGCCGCTGGTGGGTGGCTGTTTGTGGCATGAAGAAGAAGGTATGCGGCTGCTGCTTTTGAGGCCTGAGGGTGGCGGTAGTTTTCTTTTAGAGAAGAAGGGGTCAGAGACGGCGGAGGTGGCGAAGAGAAGAAGAAACCGCCATTTTCGTCTTCTCTTTTCCTTAGAAATCAACAACATAAGACGTTATCTTTCCTATATGTGACAATGTGTGCGTGTGAGCTTTTCCCGGTGGCGTGGTGGCTGAAGATGGGGGAGACGGCCGCTGGTCTTTTGAGTTGGTGGTGTAGGCGTTTTTCTTTGTGTATATGTAAGAGGTCCAGTGATAGCGGTGTGTGGTTGAAGATGAAGAGTGAGGCGGGTGACTGGTGGAGGGGGGTAAG